>PRKT01000015.1:2434490-2457250 GCA_003671525.1 Saccostrea glomerata | reverse complement strand
ATTTTTTACATAACTATACATGTATACTCGTGATCACGTGTGTTGGCAAGGGAATCCACCTGGCAATTGTATTCACCGATAGTACAATAAAGGAATTTATCAAGCGTAAAATTCCTGTAGTATTCGTATAGTAACCCATAATGCAATTCTCATTCATCTGATTTGTCAGTTAAAGTCACATTGGTGCCCCATTTGTTAATCTGACGCCAAAAAATATAGTCCCGGTTCCCATGCAAAATATTTGTCTAAAAAGAAACTCTAATTCATGACAGCAGAAAATTGTATCATAGAAAAAACTTTAAAATAATTTAAACTTGAATGAATTCAAGAAAGATCGATTGAAGTACATTTCTACAGAATGATATTATAGGGTGGTGAAAACTAAAACACAACATAACTTTTCTGTTTACCATGTCTCCACGTGCTAGTCACTTCCTAGCCACATTTCCGTGAATAATTTACTCTATCTCGCTGAAGTCTCACTAGCTCTCGCCAGAGCCAATGTCAGAGCTACTCTGAACTCATCGGGTTTTATAATATGCAGAACACTGATAAATAAAAGGTTCCGAACACATTAGTAGGGTTGTATATATAGAGTTTCATCTTATGTAAAACACGCATTGCAACGAATTTGTACATAATTATAATTTGATCATGTTTATTGGACTTAGCATAGCACATGTCTCAGTCGAACACGTGCGTACTCGGTGTTTATGTAGACCGTCAATTTCATTGGCTATTATATTTATGACATACCTGTTCTACAGGTATTCGATTGAATCGGCCGACCGATTTTTCCTTTCTAAAGAAATAGGCCAGTCTAAAAATAGTTCAAAACGTTCCATCCAAACAGAAAATTTTACCACTTCAATGCGCTTCATTGTATCTCGCTGAAGTCTCGCTAACTCTCGCCAGAGCCACGGCCAGGGCTACTCTGAACTCATCGGGTTTTATAATTTGCAGAACACCGAAAAATAAAATGTTCCGAGCACATTAGTAGGGGTGACTATGAAAATACATCTAATGGATCGCTTATGACTAAACAATCAATTAAATTTATGGTCACATGACGAACGTGTTTTACAGAGATGTAAAAATGCCTTGTTCAAATGTGTTATATATGGGAAAACATTTGCAATTGTAAAAATTTTTATTCATAATTTTCATAAGAGGTTGAAAACTTCGTAGATACTGCGATATTTATCATCAATATTCATATTCAATGATAATATCTAAAATGAGAATTAGTTCATATAAGGAACTCTTAGTGTTCACATAATGTGTAACAGTATAATGAAACTTTAAATAAAGAAAGACGTTAAAAGTCTGACTTCTTAATCATAAGACTTACATTATTTTTTATCTATATTTATCAATCAATTTTGCAAATAATCCCCGAAACACCTGCACAAGAGATTATATTTACTTGTCATAAATAACAGTGGTTATGATTTGATATCTGTAAACAATATCAATAAGATTTCACTCGCATTGTAATTCTAGTGAACAATGCTAGTCAAATAATGTTTAAAATCGAGTTTTGAATGCAGATGTACAGTTTTCTAACTAAACTAAAAAATTAACGGTAGAGTCGTATGCTAACAGAATCGTCATGCATCCTTGAGTGTCCTATTCATACAAACCTGACTATAGAATAAAATTGTTATGAACTCTTACGATGATGATAAAGATTTAGTATTTGAACGATAATCTTCCTAGGAAAGGAAATAATACATCTATTACAATACTTCTTTGACAAGGGCATTATCAAACACGAGATGGGATCAGGTGCAATAGAAGAGAACGCATTCCCTCTCGACAAGTCACATCCGCCGTGAGCTCTTTGCTCCATATCGGGCAAACGGAAATCCTCTGAGAATTTAATTATAAGTATGAAAATAATGGTGTATCAATTTATATGAAAATCCTCAGTCAACATTTGACTACTGGTGGATTAAAGATTCAATTTGTTGACAAGAACATTTTATAAGCCATAAAATTTGCGAAATGTTATCTTTATATGAGACATAAAATATATATAGGAAAACAAAAAGATCATTAGCGGGCATTAATGGTGTTTTCGACATGCTTCTTTGCTTCCTGACATTTCGTTGAAAACCAATTAGCGTGCCGACAAATGAACGATTAAAAAGTCTTAGAAAACCATAATAAGGCTTACTACAATTGATTTCAGAGGAACTTCGATTGAATTTTACAAGACTAGTAGTAATCTAACTTATTCTCAAAGTACACTTTTTCAAACCTTATGCAATCTTACATTTTTGTATTTTTTAACAATAAAATTGAACAATAATGCTCATGTCAATTTGCATAATTTCTTACATATTCCACTTTTCATACTAAAATTATACTAATTTTAGTTTACTAAATATATAAATACTTTTTCTTGTGATAAACGTGATGGCTTTTACTTTTCTATCGTCAACTTCCCTTACTTATGCAGCAATATACCTTCATCACCTTCACCTGGCGTTTATATATCTCAGCTGATTCGATACGCAAGAGCATACTTTACAAAGGAACAATTTCTAAAATGAAGTAAATTACCAGCAGTATTGTTTAAAGTCATCATTTCGAAAGTTATTTGGTCGATACAATGAACTTGTCAGCAAATACAATTTATCATTGAGTCAAATGCTGACTGACATTTTTATACTAATTGTTTGTCCATCATTTATACACTGGATTGACGACGGATTTTTCCTTTATTTCCCGATCATGACAAGGAGCACACGGCGAGTGTGACCAATCAGCAGGAGATGCTCACTCCTCCATGGCACCTGATCCCACCTCTGATGTTTTAGAGGTCTGTGTTTGCTCTGCTTCTATTTTTATTGTTTTTAGCTCACCTGAGCTGAAAGCTCAAGTGAGCTTTTCTGATCACATTTTGTCCGTTGTCCGTCTGTCTGTCTGTCTGTCCGTCTGTAAACTTTCCACATTTTCGACTTCTTCTCAATAACCACTGGGCCAATTTCAACCAAACTTGCCACAAAGCATCCTTAAGTGAAGAGGGTTCAAGTTTTTTCAAATGAAGGGCCACGCCCTCATTCAAGGGGAGATAATTGTGAATTAATGAAAATTTGATGGTATGTTGTAAAAATCTTCTTCTCAAGAACCACTGTGTCAGGAGAGATGAAACTTATGTGGAAACATCCTCAGTTAGTGAAGATTCAAATTTGTTCAAATCATGACCCTCGGGGGTAGGGCGGGGCCAAAATGGCCGACCAAAGTTTTACATAGAAATATATAGGAAAATTCTTCAAAAATCTTCACCATAAGAATAACAAAGCCATAATTGATGATATTTATATGGCAGCATCCTCAGGTAGTGTAGATTCAAGTTTGTTCAATTCATGACCCCCAGGGGTAGGGCGGGGCCAAAATGGCAGACCACAGTTTTGAAATACATAGGAAAATTCTTTAAAAATCATCTTCTCAATTTAAGAATAGCAAAGCCATAATTGTTCATATTTAAATGGACGCATCTTAAGGTACTGTAGACTCAAGTTTATTCAAATCATGACCCCCGGGGGTAGGGCGGGGCCACAATGGCCGACCAAAGCTTTATATAGAAAATATATAGGAAAATTCTTTAAAAATCTTCTTCTCATGAATAACAAAGCCATAATTGATGATATTTATATGGAAGCATCCTCAGGTAGTGTAGATTCAAGTTTGTTCAATTCATGACCCCCAGGGGTAGGGCGGGGCCAAAATGGCCGACCACAGTTTTACATAGAAAATATATAGGAAAATTCTTTAAAAATCTTCTTCTCAAGAAAAACAAAACCATAATTGTTCATATTTATATGGACGCATCTTAAGGTGCTGTAGACTCAAGTTTGTTCAAATCATGACCCCCTGGGGTAGGGCGGGGCCACAATGGCCGACCAAAGTTTTACAGAGACAGAGAAATATATAGGAAAATTCTTTAGAAATCGTCTTCTCAATAATAACATAGCCATAATTAATCATGGGACTACTTTGGATTTAAACTTTTCAATGATAAACCAATTTCTTCTTTTTCCTAGCCATGTTGCTCAGGTGAGCGATGTGGCCCATGGGCCTCTTGTTTAGACTTTGATATTGAATACTGTTCGTTATCTCCATATCCTTCATTACTCTGTGTCTGCAGTCAAAATTCGGTGTGTGGCAAGCGGATGTGCGTTCAAGTTAGCTTTATGAAGCATACTCCTTCATGTTTGAAAAGACATGCTTACGCCCGAAAGCAAAAGTTTCTGTTTAAGGCATTTTCTGAATTAAATCTGTTTCGCTGTGTTTAACTGTAAAAGCAAGTGGTCCCCCCGGACCATCATACATCGACTTTTGTTGAGTATGAAATAATTATACGTACGTAAATGAGTGATCAATATTTCTGTGAAGTTTAAGATAGATTGTCATCTGGGAGATCATTACTTGACAACACTTAAGGTCGAACAATATGTCGCCCTGACTTAGTTTCAGGTGTTATGTTGCCGACATATTTTGTGGAATGACAACAAGGACTAAAAAAAATTTTAAATGACCCACTTAAGGATAACACTTAATACATGTAAGAGACAACCTGTAAAGATCATGTATCCATTCCGCTGAGATTTGCGACAATTTGATATTGTACCTTCAAATTCTAACTTCTTAATGGAATTTATAAATTTTAATGTGATACGCTAGTCAGACCTTTATAGCTATTTAAAAGATATCCAGACATAAACAGATTTTTTTACAAAATATTTGGTTTCATTTCAGCATGACAATGTACTTAAATATGAAATAATACATGAAATCAGACCCTTTTGCAATATTTGATTGTCGTTTATACTTGTGATAACACATCAAACCTGCTCCCGATCATCTCTTGCATTTACAGGAGTAGTGAGGATTTCTTCCACACTGACAGCTTAATGCTTTATAATCTGTAAAAAATGAAAGTTTTTCACCACAAATAGGTTTTTCCATTATCCCTAATCCATGAATAATGAATACAAAGCTAATGCTGAATTCTTTACGTTTAATGTTTCGTAGAGTAATATGATTATTGTCTGCTTTAGACATAAAAAGGTTAATATTGAAATCAAACAAAGCCATTTTGGTCAACGCAAGCCAAAAGTAGAAATTTCCTCCTTCGCCAGTTTCTCTTTTTAAAATTTATTTGGAGACTACTAGTACGGCGCAAGTAAACCCAACACAAATCATCAATGGGATGAAGAAATTTTAGTTTCTTTAATTGAGGTTTGTTTGCCTTTTCAAATACTGCTTTAAAATGCGAAGAGTTAGTTCAAATCTTAAATAATGACTATATAAATTTCAAAGATATTACAAGATCCTTAGAATCAAAGTAATATCTTTGAACAAGTCTGTAATCAGTTATTATGTTATATTTGCTAATAAGGTCATTAAAATGACAATAGAATTTTTAAATTGCAGACGAGATTTTTTGAAATCCTTATAACATCAACTTATGTGTGAGAAGTCCGCCTTGCTTTAAAATTGTTCGATCTAGAAGCATGCGCTTGACTAGCGAATCGGTTGGCATTCATAAATACCGTATGCAATTATGCGTATATGCAGGTGATAGCGGAATAGTACTACATTTACATAGATAAGGAAAAGTGACTGGAAAAAGCTTAAAGAGACATGGACACAGTTTCAACTGAATTTTTTTGAAACCAATTTTAATGTTTGCAATTCCTTACTAAGGTACTAGTAATCTTAATGATCAGCAAAAACGTGAACATCATTTGTTGATTTACAAAAGAGATACAGTACTTAAAATCCTTCATAATGTAAACAAGGCTCGTGCCTTGTTTTAGTTTACATATATAAAATATCATATTTACAACAAAAACAAATTCAGCAAATGA
This sequence comes from Saccostrea glomerata, assembly GCA_003671525.1. NCBI lineage: Eukaryota > Metazoa > Mollusca > Bivalvia > Ostreida > Ostreidae > Saccostrea > Saccostrea glomerata. The sequence continues at coordinate 2,451,368 of PRKT01000015.1, read as the reverse complement.
CTAGAAACTGTCTTATCGTATTTATAATTAATTCTTTGTTGAAAGAATCTGCTTTGAACAAACATATATTGGTATGTTTAACCTATGTAAATAAAGACATGGCACATGCAGGTCTTGTTTACATACCAAAGGTTTGGAGCTCTGAATCTGTCTTTTATCTCAAAAACTGATATTCAATTTTTTTATGTTTTATTAGAAATACCTTCGTTGAGTATTTGTAACAATAAAATTATGGAATTTATTTTAGCTGAAACTGTGTCTATGCCCCTTTAAGTCATCTAGCCTGTCATACTGTCTGGTTATTAATTGGCCTTTATCTTTTGTAGTCAGTAAACATCAAAATATATGATTCTGATGTGGCTAACTCTGTTGTGTCTTTTATTTCAAATTGATACATTCACAGTTTTGTTCTATATTGATCTTTGTATATTAAAATTAGCATTTTGACTAGGACAGGGCACGCATCATTTTAGGTTTTCCGTGAATGAAAATGTCAATGTGTCAAAAATAATTTGATCAAATAATTGAACTCAGGGGTTACAAAGCTAACGTGATTCACACTGTTAACTCTCTAATACAGACATTAATTTAATTTTTCACCTGTTTATGGCTTCATACTAAATTCCATAAATACTTGTAATTGTATGCATATTTCAAATTGATTAAAACAAAATAGTGTCCCATCATTATTTTTCCTTATCATATGAAAAAGTGTTAGATGGCATGTTTTTACACGGTAAACAACGTACTTAATTAGAGCAATTCAAAACTAAGCATTTTTCTTATCCAAATATTATCAAGTTTTGTGAAGTCATGTGCCAAATGATGTTGATTATTGGAAAAAAAATTGTACATTGATTACTTAAATTAATAGTATTGTCAATTTTCCTTATTTACTTTCTAAGCTGTTGATATAATCAAGAATTTTTTCAACTTTTTAAAATATAGATTTTTAGTCCACCAATTTGCAAAAGGCCACTTTTAAGCTAGAGACTTAATGCAGTAATTTTCGAGATCAAACTGCTCGTTCCTTGAAGTATTTGCCTACTATAAGACTAAGTTTCATCAAAAGATTGGTTGAACGAGTTACTTCCCTTTTATGACCACAAGTTGACTCTATGTAAAGGTCTTTATTCTCAATTCTTTATTTTCCGTTTATACTAATCCACTTTGATTTGTCTTTTATCCGATCACAATTATACTACCATGACTTCATGTCAATAAAGCATCTTTTTCTTCCCGGATTCAATGAGGGCAGCAATCAGTGACCTTGCCTGATTTTGGTTTTTATCTGTCATATGGAAGATCACCAGTGATAAAACCGTCTTTGTTGTATGCGTGTTTGAATGGTCAATTCCCATAAGCGAAATTCCAATCACAATTTTCATTAAATACATTTTACATTTATCCTGACAGGAATATTAGGGGGCCATGGTTAAAGGGCGTTACATCAACAAAAAAGATAATTGCAACTCCAGATTATTTTATCGATTTTACACCACATTTATCCATTTCCTCACACTTTGTAATTATGAAGTTTTCTAAGGATTAATATTTTTTTTATATCTGCGTTTAAGTTAGCGGAAAATTTATTCTAATATTTTGTGAGATTGCATTTTGAGTACGTTGGAAATATAATGGTATGGTATTAGTTCATTTTATCACTTTATACGTTGGGTAAAAAAGGAAGTTTTAAAATTTTAACCCAAATACAAGCTCTAAATTACAAATACTATAGTTCTATTGTATAGAATATTTCACCTGAGTAATTTAATGAAATGTAATTTGTGGATTGTAGAGACATCCTGAGATAATAGCTATATATTATGAAAATGTATTTAATTTATTCTTTGTTTATAATGAAATATGGTATTTAAAGAAATTATGTAGAATATTTGGATTAACAACATATAAAATACTATAAAATTACTTTTTACTTTATAACTAAATCGCTTTTTTTACATTGACATGCCTATCATAAAATAAAGTTATCATAGATAACTTCCCATCTACTAGTATACTAGTATACTATATATATACTGCCCATTGTCATTTGTTGTTCAAAATTAGTGCTCTAGAAAGCAAAAAACGTCTTTTTAGGAAAACCATAATTTAAGGAATTAATAATTTTAGAACCTAGTTAATTACTGAAACACTTGTATTTCTTCACCTTCTATATAGTGTATGGTACAGAAGATTAAAAAATAAGAGGAATTCAGATTTACCCTTCCATGGCACCTGATCCCACCTCTGATGCTTTGGAGGTTTGTGTTTGCTTTGCTCCTATTTTGAATTGTTGTATGGATTTTGAGCTTGAATACTTTTCGTTATCTCCATATATTTTATTTCAAAAGAGTGGTAGGCCCTGTTTACTAATACTGAGGGGAAAAAAAGTAAAATTGCATACATGTATTTACTTGGTAAGAAAGATGAGAGGAGAAGGATGCTTTTTTTTTGGTAATATAACCAAGTTTTCAAAATTGAGTCCAAAAGAAAGACAATGGCATACACAGTGTTTCAGAGGTCTCACGGGTTTTGCGATCCTTTGATAAAACAAATCTATCAAAGGTACTTTGTTTTCAAAAGAACTCATTTTTAACCAAAGAAATCGACAAGAAGTACATGTGTACAGAGTAGATGGTAAGTAGTTTATCCAAACTGCACACAGCATAATAAAGAACAAAATTAAGAAGCAAGTATTGTTTTTGTTAAAATTTTAATTTCAAAGTATAACTTTTATATACTAGTATATTTTTAACAGTAATAAAGATATATATTTAGAAAAAATAATCTTTGAAAATACTGAAAATTATACATTTATAATACTATAAAGAAATACAAGTCCCTTTAGCAAAGGGACCACAAAGACATACAAATCACTCTATATTTCACAGTGTCTGTACTCCAACCGAACTATCACGGTGCATCCCTATCGAACGATAACATATGTTTGTTCAGACCTTAACAGGTCGGTAATCTAGGAAACTTGTCCGGAATCGAGCAATTTTATACTGATGTTCCCATTTCCTTCTTCCTTTTCTGTGATCGCTTCCTCCTCGTGTGTGGACACGCCCCCTTTACAACTTTTCAGCCTCCTTTTGCAGACCTGTGTGGAGAACACTTTATCGTACAGCACAGCTCCCAGTCCACCACCAACCATAGGCCCAAGCCAATAAACCTGGGAAAATGAAACACATACCATGCATTTTTGTTTTTGATACTAGTATTCCCTTTTTTATGTCTACTGTTCATATTAGGGCTAGAAAAGTCTTCAATGTATTCGCTCTTTCAAAAGGTGTGAGTGATATAACTCTTTTATCAAACTCGCAACAGAAACTAATCAAATAAAACAGAACCATAATAAAGACGCAAATCCGATACGTTTTTTTTTAACTTCAATGCACATAAGTACCTCTTATTTTCTTTTTTCAAAAGAAAAGTTGTAAATTTAAAATTTCCAAATGTTAGTTAAATTAAACGTATATATTTAAAAATATGCTTTTAAATCAATACTTCCATTAAGAATCCTCATATTTTGCAAAAATTCATTTTTTTTTTGAAAAACACCAAATTTTGTTAATATACCGTGTTTTAGCTTGAACTATAATGATTTACTAGTAATATTTTTAAATAGAACCCGTGGAATTAAAAACATTCAAATTTTTCTTTTTAAGTAAATTCTATTTCCTTTTTAATGTCAATGATTATTATCACAGCTTCCTAACAATTAACGCTACTTTTTTGCTGGCATTTAATCAGGGAGTTTTTTTAAAAAAAAATGTTGTTACCTTAAAAGTGTAAAATTTATCAATTTCCACTTACATATAACTATTATCTTAATGAACTTTTTTTAATGGTACTGTTTTACAACCTATTGTTGTTGTTCAATGATAAACCAGATACACATGTCTTCATAAAAGCTTCATATTGCTTTGGAGAAATATCCTCTAAATAGATCACAGGGACAGGCGCACAATAAAATAGTTTCTTTTACCAAGGAAAAGTTGTATAACCTTACTCATTTAGTGTCACAGATGATATCTGCAAGCTTGTTGAAATAGACCCGTCTCGTATTCATTAATTTATACCAGTTCTCTCTTGAATTACACTAATCGTTCATACAGAGACCCATTATATATATATTTTCTTAAATGAATGCTTCTTTATGCTCTTTGCCTCTTCAAGATACTTGTAAACAATTATATTATTAAACAGACACAGTGGACGATACGAATAGAAGGCATTAGGACGGATTCTTTCTTTTCACAATGAAGAGAAAACCAATTCATTTCTAAACGTCCTATCTAAGTTCACAGGGGGTGTCTCTCCATTTCTTTGTACAAGGATTTAATGAAGATGACATTGTTGAGAATTTCTGACATTTCCTCTCAAATAAGCAAACAAAATCTTTTTACTGCAAAGGAACTCAAATTTATAAGTTGATGTATTTCTATACTTCCCTTGAAAACAAAATCTGTCCAGGGTTGACCTAAACAAACAAAAAACACAGTAATCGAAATATGACCCTGGTTATCCATGTCCAGGGAATATTTTTTAAATTTACGGACATAATGTTTTTCTAATAAATCTCAATTTTAAAATAAATGAATTTTAATGCTTAAAAATAATCAGAAACATCTTTGTATTTAGCACCATACACATTAAGATATATTTAGATAGTTTACCCATGCATATGTGTAGTTCCCTGTTATAACCATTGGTCCGAAATTCCTGGCAGGATTCATACAGCCTCCTGATATATTGAACTGTAACAGAGTTATAAAATATATAACAGCGTAAAACGTATAGATTGTACAATCAAGCATTACTGTTAATGTACAAGTATGACATATCAAATTTATAAAGAGCTTTCGAAATCATATGTATAATTTTTCACTCGGTAAATTGTGTTCAACAATGTATAAATGCGTATCAATTTTATGTTTCAGGTTTTAATAAAACATAGTGTCTGCATGCAGATTAGAAAATTTCTGACCTGTAAAATGCTCTAATCCAGTGTTAGCTTAATAAGTATCTTGCATCTAGAGCGTAACTAATGGGTTTTTTTTAAACATAAACTTGCTCAAATATTCACAAATTTTGTCATTTAAAGAAAAATTGCTGGTCGTAACAAATTTAGTTCTGGTATATTTTGTGTATGAAATTTGTTTTATATATGAACACGTTCTCTAAGATGTGTGATTTAAATGAAAGGTTAATGTATGCATACATACCATCGCAAAGATATTTAAAGTTACAACAATTCCAATGATTAATGGAATGGATCCCGACAAATCATCTCTCCCGTTATCCACAAAAGAAAAAGTGGTGAAATCCAGAACGAATGTGATTACAACCTCTGCCCCAAAGGCCTGTACGGCCGTGACATTCGGTCCCGGGGTAATAACCCCAAAACCACTCTGATGAAGGGTATCGGGGGTCAAGGCCATTAGCAAACCGCATCCTGCAATGGCACCTACTGTTTGTGCCGTAATATACAGAAGAAAACGGATAAATCCGATGTGCCCCGTTAGTAGAAACCCGAGGCTTATTGAAGGATTTACATGACCACCACTGACAGTGTTCAAGGTCGTTATTATGGCTGCAATGAAAAAGCCCGCTTCCAAAGCAATATGAACGCTCGAGACTGGAGGACTTCCTTCTGGCGAGAGTCCTGCACCAACAGCCAGAAACGCCAGCAATCCTGTTCCCAAAAACTCCGCTAGGCATGCTCTCCATAAGTCGAGTGAGTTTACATCTTTGACTTCTCGTGCTATCAGACGTTGTTTAAGAGATAGTTTTGGTGAACTTGCCATGGTACTTCCACGAAAAGTAGATTCATTTTCAAGAGGTAAATAAATAAATACACGTTCCGGTCTGATACCTGAAATTTAATCCTGAACGTTATTTTTGAATAAACACACACTTGCTACATCGTACAGTGTATGGCGAAAGATACTGGCTTGAAGAGTTATATAAAGTGCAACAGGTGTCTGTGTTCTTTCTTGTCCAGATAAAATAAAATCATTAACTTAAAAAACACTTGCATTACATGTACGTCAGCCGTGAAATATCATTTAAAGTATACTTTTATCGTCGTGAGTTTCTAAAAAAGGATATGTGTATATTTATTGTTAAATTTTCAAAATGAAATTGATATAAAAGGGATAATTAACACTCCAATATGTAAATAGATCCAGAAAGAAATTCAATTTATACAAATACGATAAATATCTTAAATTTTAAGAATATACGAGTTTTTCATCATCCATATTACATATATATTTGCAACATGTATGCATGTGTTTGACCACAACTCAGAGAAGTTAAAAAACATCTGTCAGATTTAAAATTCTTGCATTGTTTTTTTTTTAATATTGTAAAAGTACATTACTGTATTATTCATATACACGCATCTGTGCATAACATTAAGAAGTATAGAGCTAGCAAAACATTTAAATATTATATCATGTCCTAATTTCTAAGTTTCATTTCTCATTGTTTCTCTCAATGGAAGGCATTGGTTCTGCCAGAATTTTCTGTATTATTTTGTGTGGGTTTTTTTGCGTTACAAATTCACTTGTGGACATCAAATCTAAAAGCTTTGCTTGGATTATATCCATTCGTGATGATGTCGATGAAGTTGACTGAACTTCAAAATTATCTCGAATCCTTAAAATTTTGAAGTTCAATATAATCGAATGTGAAAATGTGAATTCCATATATCATGTAATATATTGTTGCATATGCTTTTATAAATAAATTAATATTATTTTCTTTATTTCTTATGAATGCCATTGCTGTTAATCAATCCATAAACGACGTTAAGCAAGCCAATTGTGTATATTTCTTGAACAATAGTTATGCCATCAGTTATACACACAATAAGTCTACATATAAGAATGTAATACAATTTCTAACATATTTAACCTTACCTTGAATGTTTATTTTCTCATAAAGATAAAGTTAAAAACAAAATGTCTTTCTTTGTAAATACGGGAATTAACGTCACAACTATTGCAGAAAAAAATACATAACCTGCTTAAACGGATAAGTATGTATTTTTTCAACAACAGCTGTGGCATTAATTCCTGTCCTAACAACCAAAATAGAGCATTTTAATTATTGTATAAATATAGATTAGGGAACATGTGTCATATAACTCATAGTGGGGTTTGAAAACTCAACAATTTAATGCTGATTTTGTTTCACACTGTATATCTTTCGACCTTCAACCCTGATTGTTAGTCAGCAAATCCACTCACAACACACAACATCCCTCTTAGTATATAGGACATCACAACAGGATAGTTCTTATGATATGTTACTCAAGTGTCAACCACACGAGTCTTAAGTTTCATTATATACCAGAAAAAAAGAAAATAATGTGGCTTAAAACTGCCAAAATTGTGTTTTGTTAAAACAGTGAAATAAAAATAGAGGCATTAAGATTACATTAAGCTGCTGCTGATGTGAATTTCCCGGTTCGACTTGTTTATATAGACAAGCGTTCAATACGTAGCTTAGTGTATCCTCATACATGTATAAGATCAAGAAAACTACGATTAATATCTTAAGAATGTATGTTTCTGATTATGCTAAGGTGTCGATCACTTTTGCGAAACAATTTGGGTTTTATAAATCAAAATACACGTATTCATCATACTTATAACAACTTTCTCCCTAGCTATAACATATTGATATTTTGATTCTTTATTGTGTAGTTTGTCTTAATTATCATTGTTTTTTCCACAAAAATACGATCACGTACTCATATTTTTTTGTGTTATCTTATTTTGCTTCAAATTATCTCAAGAGAATGCATCTTTATTAGGTCTGGGGAAATGTCCGGATGAAACCATTCTTATCCTTTTTCGATTAATTTTCAAGCTCAAATTAAAATAAGCTTAGCTCTCCTACATGTATGTTGCTTTCTATACATGAAATAAGGAGATAACAAACAATATTTGAGCTCAAAACGTCATGCAAACGATACTAATGAGGAACAAAGCAAACACGAACCTTTAAAACATCAGAAATGGGATCAAGTGTAACGCACCGTGCGCTCCTTGTCAAGATCGTGGAAACAGGTAAAAATCCACAAACAATTCATTGTGTAAATAACAATTTGTAAGAAAACATCCGGAAGTATTCTACTTAATGATAGATTGTGTTTACTGACTAGGTCATTGTGTCGACCATAGAAACTGCGAAATGATGACTAAATGAGATAGCTGAAATTCTTGTTTCATCAATTTGTTTGTAAATAGCTTCACTCGTTTTAGAAATTGTTCTTACGCAGGATGCTCGATTCAACCCAATATGCACGAGTTAAGAGTATATTGATACATAAAGAAAGGAAGTTGACAACTAAAAATTGAAAGTCATAACGTTTATCATGAAGCTTTGCTGTAAGGTCACCTTTAACGTTTTTTCTAGTAGAATATCAAAATTTAAAACATATGTTTCAGCCATCAGGCCCTGTAGTATCTTTTTCAAGATTTAAATCAAAATGAAACTATACTGCATAATGAAATATATGGAAATAACGAACAGTGTTCAAGAACAAAAGTCAATAGAACAATACAAAATAGGAGCAGAGCAATCACAGACCTCCAAAACTTCAGAGGTAGGTTCAGATCAGATCAATTTTTTTTTTAATTTTTACTGAACATGTATACAGAATTTCATTATGATTAAGATATGTCAGAAAATAATCTTGACCCCTTATTATTTTTAGTGATGTTGGAAAATCAGACGCCAAGCTATAATCATCAATGTCTTATATTACTCGATCTTGTTCAATCTTGTTTACTGCTTCCTCTATTAATAACATAACCTAGTTTATCTACTGTTGGAACAACTTCATTAATCTTCAGACTCCCGTGATAAGCGATACATTTCCACCGTTAATTATGGGTTTTATTGGTAAAATTTCCAAGAAATTAATGGTGGAAATTTGAGATTTTGGGGAATTGATTGATAGTCTTTAAAGCCATGGTTGACTTCTCAGTGTAATACAAATCTCTAAGCTACAGGGTCGACACGTTAAAAGCGATATTTTCATTTGCCGTCCTCATTAAATTTAACCTCATTATCTCTGACTTTATCTGTCAATTAGTGGCTGACACTTTTATCATTAAAATAACGACCGTGGTCACAACGTTTTCTGTATCCCAGAAAGGAGTTTACTCATTTTTTCACATTTTTTGACGATTGAGAACATTCCGTTTTCTATTATTTCCTAAGTCCTGTTTGCAACTGGCTTGTCAAAAATTCAGAGTAAAATTAAATATAATAATTATTCATGAGTAATGACGTCTCTTGCCACCAAATGAATTAAGATGAATTAACGACAACAGAGAAGCAAGCTATGAACTTTTAGAGATCTTTAGAGAGAGCGAGTCATACTATGATAGAGATGGGGAATATGAGATAAATTATTGATCATTTCTCTGAAGAAGTGTAATGTCATTACATTCTTTAAAACAGTCACAGATCATTTGACTCTCAAACAAAAAGTCTCCAAATATTGTAGTTAAAATTGCCTCTCACAGGATGAAACTCTGTCATTCAGTTACAAAAATGACTGAAAGTATACAGAATGAAAAACATGGAGATAACGAACAGTACTCAAGCTCAAAAATTCTTAAAACAATGCAAAATAGGAGTAGAGCAAACACGGACATTCAAAACATCAGAGGTGGGATCAGATGCCATGGAGTAGTAAGCATCCCCTGCCGACGGATCACACCAACTGTGTGATCTTTGTCATGATCAGAAATAACGGAAAAATCCGTCCTCAATTCAGTGTGTAATTAATTGCTTAACAAGTAGTATGGTGACTGAATGGAAGAATCTATCATTTACTGATCCTAGCGTGACCATCAGTTGACTGACTGGTGCAGATTCATCTTGTGCCAATTAAAAAGTTTGATTTACATCTTCCTTTTTTGTTACGAATCATTAAAAATGTAGCTAAATTTGTTCCTTTCATTACTAAATTTAAAAAAAACACTACCGATGTTGTTCAAAATTTTAAAAGGACATCTTGACGAATTTTATAATGGCTGGGGGACGAAATAAAAAAAAGGTGTTTCATGAAAAACTGATGCCCCAATATGGAGCTAATGGCGAGGGTGTGACCGGTCAGCAGGGGATACTCACTTCTCCATCGCACCGGATCCAACCTCTGATGTTTCGGATGTCCGTCTTTGCTCTGCGCCAATTTTGTATTGTTTTATGGAGTTTGATATTGAATACTGTTCGTTATCTCCATATCCTTCTTGAAGCTTCTCAAACTCCAAGATAACGGTCAAAAAGTCAAACCTGTTGGTATCCAATGGAATGTCTTGTCACATGGAACATACCTGTGAAATATGAAAGCCGTAGTCGTATGGGTTTAAAAGTTATGGATAAGGTTAATGTTTTTAGAAAAGTTTGTCAGACTCTAAGGTCTACGTCAAGAAGTCAAATATTTTTAAACCCGTTGAAAAGTCTTGTAATAGTTAATACACAGGTGAAGTATGAAATCACTAGCACCAGTTATTCAAAAGTTATGGCCAAAATAAAGTTCGAAAATTTTCGGTAAAAGTGGGTCAAACTCCAAAGTCATGGGCAAGTGGTCAAAATTGGTGATACCCGAGGAAAGGTCTTGTCACGAGGAATTAACCATCTACTCCAAAAAAGTAATGGCCTAAGTAAAAGTTTTTGCATACCAACAGATTAACAAACAAACTGACACACAGACAGACAGAACAGGGAAAAAAGCTTTATACCCCCGAAATCTTCGATTACAGGGGCAAATAAATGCTATGCTTTGTCTATGGCATATATACAAAGTATAAACATCTTCAAGTTGGGAAAAAAGCTCTCTATTAATATATACGTCATACTCTTAAAAAACTTGATTATACATTCCCTGTTTAACGACCTCAAGGACAGGACCTAGTTGATAAAGAAAGTATGCATCACAAAAAAAATAAAAAATGTTGAAAAGCCTACAATGATCAACAAAAGCCCCGAAAAACGTTTCTAGACCAATGTAGGGTGGAACGTGCATACGCTGAGTCAAAACATTTAAAATTTGATAATTTCGCCACCTTTTTTTCATCTTAATGAAAAGTGTGAAAATAATTAACAATCATCTTTTTAAAAAATCTGCAAATAATACAAATCTGAAAATAAGGCAAAACACCCCCCCCCCCCGAAAATTATTAGACGTGAGCTCCGGTGATTGGGAGGAAAGAAGAATCTCTGATGACTGTTCGAGCCCTATGTATTGATTAGGTTAACAAAAATTCCGTGGTCAAATTCAGCCAGTAAGATTGCTAACAAGGTCAGTATATCCCCTATATGATTTATTAAACACTGACTGAAATGAGTTCGTAGAAATCTTTGTAACATCAACATATCTTTCAAAAGCCTGACTCGCTTCAAAAATTAAATTCATTTCTTAAATGCACTCAATTGAGAATGCCCTTGAATATTGAATTAGTTGGGATACGTAAACCTCAATTACGGGATATTGCTACATAATTGAGAAAAAATGTCGATTGGAAAGTCTGAAAAGAGTAGAAATAATTTTGATTTTATTTGTATGTAGATCAAGGCCACATTAAAAGTTTCTATAGGACAGAGAGGTAATGAAATGTAGGGATTTAGCAGAATTGCCGTAACCCCATTTAAGCTGTCACTCACGTGGTAAAATGTGATTAAACAGTCCTATGGGTTGAAGTTATGTTGCATATATTTTGTTTCCAATAATGGTTGAGTTACATGTAATTTTGATTCAAAAATGAATATTATCCCATTATAATATGATCGATACTGTTCATAGACGGTTATATTCACTGTCGGTATTTCCTCTCACCGTTTCTTTTCATATTTCACTAAATTTAATGTTGTTTTTATATCTGACATGCACAAGATGAAATAATACAAGTAATACCATGGTGGGCAAACTGAATAATTGTTTGAACAAAAGATCAGATGAATTGTACACCTGGGAGTAACGTCATCAAAAGCAATGGTGAGTGGAACGACGAAATCGCATATCTGGATTGATTGTTCTAATATTTTCATATTCGATAAATTGTTCAAGTGACCCATTTTACTTCATTCATTAATTCTTGATAAATGGCTGAAAGTTCATTAGTTGTTATGGCTAGGTTTTTTTTATCCAGGCTACAAGTTAAAATTGTTTTGTAAAAATATCGTGCTTGATGGTAAAGTTTTCGATAAAAAGAATACCTATTATTGTAAATCCATTAAAGTCATAAAGAGAAAATTGAAACAGACAAAATTAAATAAATAAATGAATAAATTTTATTTAAAGTAGAAGTACCTATTAATTGATCCATAGGATTGAAATAGCTAAATTACCCTGAAATCACGTCGAATGCATCGTTGAACTTCAATATGTAAGTAGTAAACTTTTTAATATAAGATTTTTTAAATGTATCAAAAAGGATTTCTGTATTATAAAAATGAAATAACAAACAGTAACTAAACTCATAAGTCTGCTGAAACAATAAAAATAAAAGTCCATCTTTTTTAATAAAAAAGCCAAATATGCAACAGATGTACGGACATCTTTGAAGTAATGTTTTCTTGCCCATTCCCGACTCAGGGTTATATTACTGTGTCGGTAGGTAGGTGGGAAATCTTTTTTCCCCCAGAAAACTTAAACATATTTGTTGACGGGATAAAAGCAATAAAAATAACAAAAATATCGTCTCCTGGATTGTAAAAATGTTCTGAGTCTTGCCATTTTTAGTCAGTCAGTCGGGAGAGGGCAGCCAAACAGTTTTGAAAGATGGCCAAGGCTAAAAAAAAATTAACAATACAAATTGGGAGCAGAGGAAACACGGTCTTTCAAATACATCACAGATGGGGCCATGTGCCATGGAGAAGTGAACATACCCCGCCACCTTCGCCTGCGCCCCCGCCACGATCGAGAAAAACGAAACTCATTGTGCAAACAATATATAGCTGAACAGTTAGGGAAAAAAGTCTGTTGCCATTTTTTTTATCTTCTTAAGCTCAATTTATGAACAAAATGAGCGAGCTTGGTGGATATTCTTGTTCATTGCTTTCAATTACCAAGAAATCAACTTGAAATAAAAGATACCACAGAGTCTAAAACATCTCTTTATTATTTTGATATTTAATTTGAAATAGACATTAATGGTAAACAAACAAACAGCTTTATGATAAACGTGATGACTTTAACTTTTCAATCGTCAACTTTTCTTGCAGCAATATACCTACATCATCTGCATACGGGGTTAATATCTCTCAGTTGATACGATACGCTACAGCAAGCTCTACGTTTTAACAATTTCTAAAACAAGTTAGCTTTGAATAGCATTGACAAACAAGTTGGTGAAACAAGAATATCAGAAGTCACATTTAAAGTCAACATTCATGAGTTCTATTGTCGAAACAATGACCTTATCAGCAAATATATTGAATTTCTATCATTATAAGTCAAATGCTAGGTTAAGCCATTATTTCCAGACTGAATTCTCGACGGATCTTTCCGTTATTTCCCGATCATAACAAGAGTGGATGTGGCCGTTCGGCAGGAGATGCTCACTATTTCATGACACCAGAGGCCTGTTCAGCAGAGCGAACGCTCGCGAGCGCTCGTCAAAATTATTATTGAAGGTATAAGGAATTTTGGCGAGCGCTCGCGAACGTTCGCTCTGCTGAACAGGCCTCTGATACCACCTCTAATGTATAAAAAGGTCCTGATTGCTCTGATCCAAAATTTCTGTTTAATGGTGTTTTGAGCTTGAATAAGGTCCGTTATCTCCATATACTGGTATTTCATGCAATTTAGATTTAAGATACTACAAGACAGAAAAGAACTAGAAAATTAACAAAATTGGAGGTGTCATAAATAAAGTACTGTATTTAAACAACATATTTTATGAGGTCTTAATAGTTTTTACGTGTTTTTTTTTAATATAAGTTATCTTTTTTAAATACAGTACAAATATTTTTAAAACTCATTTACTCAACCTATTCAGCTTTTTGAGCACGCCTTCTCTAATGTTTGTATGACTTGCAGTTTTATTTACTCAATCGCTCCAACAACTTTCAGTGTTTGCAAATACATGTTAGATCAAATGGATTAAAGATATGCTCGCTTATCGATTTTCTATGTGTATCTCTAATTTTAATCGTTTTATTATTATATTTAGAACTTGAATTCCATTGCAATATTCCTAAATAACCTATACTGGGTGTGCTCTTTTAAGTTTAGTTGTATACAACCCGATAAAAGCTTAACCTTGCTTGGGAAAAATGCATTTTTTTGTTTGAATTGTGTTCACAATTCAGAGAGTAAAAAAACAAAACATCGGTATTTTACCCTGAAGAGCATCTTTTTGTTGTTTTGGGGGGCTAAATTGATTGATATGTTTAAGCGTGTTTAATTTTCACTAAAACTTCAAATGAATAATTTACGGTAAAAAAAACAAAACAATTATGTCTTTTACAAAACAAACAAATAAAAAACGATACAAATGGAGTATAAATTGTTCACTAACAAAAAGATCTGTCAAGTTATTTATTTTAATTTTAAATATAGAACAATTTATATGTAACCAAGTATAATGTTTCGGAAGTAATGTCAAATGACGACGAAATTTCAATCAACAGGCAATAATTACACTCAAATAACAAAAGGTTAAAAATCATTAGATAGTAAAAATGTCTTTTAGTTAATGCACTCTCCTTGTTCACATTGTATTTTTCGTGTATTGGGGAACATCAAAAAATAAAATGGCAAATTTATTCAATTTCAATGAGATTCTGAATTGTTTATCCTGTCAATCGTTGATTTGTTTTTGTTACGCTTTGAGATCACTTAATCATGAAAACCATATATTAAATAGTATTTTGACGTCAGACTCGCCATAAAAATCAAACTTGCCATTTATCTGACAAAGAGGACCTATCATTGTGTACAACATTCCCCCTGAAAGTTTTGAGCTAATGGAACGAGCTGAATCCGAATCATTTTACACCCCCATTAAGTTAATAATAACTTCCCATTACTACATAGAACTGATCGGTATGACAGCTTATGTGCATAATGTTTTCCATAAACGAAGCAAGATGTGTTTGTGAAACACTGATTCCCCAAAATATGGCAGGTTATGGCGAGGGTTGAAGTTTCTCACTCCAAGGTCAAAGTCAAAAGGCAAAATTGTTGATATCCAAAGGAAGGTCTTGTCATAAGAAATTCACCAGCGACATATGAAAGATCTAGTTCTAACTGTTCAAAAGTTATGGTCAGGGCCTAAATTTTTTAGATCAATATCAAATTTTTTAGATCAATATCAAAAGGTCAAAAATCGTTTTAACCAACGCAAGGTCTTGTCACATTGCATATACATATGAAGTAAGCCCTAGCATCAACTGTTCAATAATTATGGCAAAGGTTAAAGATTGTTAATCTTTTGGTCAAAATGGGTCAAACTCCAAGTTAAGAGGTCAAATATGTTGATACCTATGGCACGCCAAATTCACAAAAATGAGATAAACCTAGTTTTACAATTGATAAACTAGGTTTATCGACTGTAAACTATAGTTTACAAATCGTAAACTATAGTTAACGATTCGTTAAGTATAGTTAACGATTCGTTAAGTATAGTTTTCATTTGTAAAACTATATTTAACGGTTGTTAACTATAGTTTACGAATGATAATCTAGGTTTATCTGTCTGTAATAAGCGTTAACAATAGATTTTGTTGATAAACATAGATTCACGTTTGTAAACTATAGTTTACAATCGTTAACTATAGTTAAGAGTTGTTAATCATAGTTTCACAAATCGTGAAACTATATTTATCAGATCGTTAACTATAGTTAACGGTTTGTAAACTATAGTTTACAAATCGTGAAACTGTATTTATCAGATAATCTATGTTTTGCAATCGCAAATGATAGTTTTCGGTGTTAAGTATAGTTTACGGTTGTGAAACATAGATTATCGCGTTAACTATAGTTTACAGATGTAAAATATAGATTAACGTTGTTAACTATAGTTTACAGTCCGTAAACTATAGTTTACAACCGATAAACCTAGTTTATCGATTGTGAAACTATGATTATCTCATTTTTGTGAATTTGGCGTGCCATAGATACCTAAGGAACGGCCTTGCAACAGGGAATAATCCTGTGAAAAATGAAAGTCACAGCCCTACAAACTCAAAAGCTATCAACAAGGTTTAAATTTTGTGGACAAACCGACAGTCGGATAGGTATAGACGGACGGACAGATCACAAACTATATAACCCCAAAAGAAGCATAAAAAGTTATAATATTGATGAAGATTTAAAATATTAATAGTCAGAAAAATATAGAGATTTGATAACGAAAGTAGTTTTAAGAATCATGACACCCGGTTGGGGCCACGTTACAAGTACATCAGAAAGACTATATTAATTTTTTTTCATTCCTTGTCTTCTAAAGGATATACTTTGGATATATTATTTGAATGATCAATAGGCAATAGACCCCATTTTGAATTGTGAATTGCAAAGAATATTTTTTATTTGATTGTCTGTCCCTTCTCCAAGTTTAAGTATTCTGTTTGTTTGTTTGATTTTTGCTTCGTGAATTTTTCACTCTTAGTAAACCGCCCCTACTAGAGATGTTTCTGAATATGAATCGAATCCGAATCTGAAAATGAATATGAAACGAATCTGAATCGGAGGGATTCCGATCCCGATTTGAAAATAGATATAACTCTTAATTATACACTGAGAGAATTATTACTGATGTTTTGTCTTTAATATATCAATAATAAATACTTGTAACCTGTATAAAACATTAATGTATGTGTAGCCCCCCCCCCCCC
>PRKT01000015.1:2380665-2434377 GCA_003671525.1 Saccostrea glomerata | reverse complement strand
CCCCCCCCCCCCCCAACAAATGATAAATATCCTGTATGATATAAGTCTGATTTTATTTGTTTTACTATATGGATGTTACAAATAAAGTGAAAATAAGGGTCAATCAAGTTTGCTGGATTATTTTTTTTTTTCTCGTGGCCTAAGGAGTGTGTTTGAAATGTCATCGGCAAACCAGGGATTTTGCTTGGGGGCGACGAAGGGGATAGGTTATATCAATAAACTCCCATTGGCATGTTTGTGGAGTTTTAATTTTCTTCGACAAAATTTGGGTTTAGCGAGATATTCTGATATATGGGCATTGACATGTTCGCACTAGCGAATAAGCGAGGGGTATGTGATTCCCAAAGAAGGGGGGGGTAATAATTGATTACTTACGTGTATATAGCACACAATAATGAATTTAATGAACAACATAATCAAAGACACTTTGTTATCATGGTCGCTACTGATCGGCTTCTCATTTGAAATCGTCGAAACTAATGACATGATACAAGGTCTATAAAAACTGGGGGAGAATTCACCATCCTTTCTATTAATTTTCGCATTGTAAACTTCAAAATATCTTCATTTACAATGTCTTAAAGTTTTAAGAGATAAAATTACAAATAGTTAATGAACTTAATTTCTACATAAATTTACTAGCTCATCAAAAGGTCTGCTTGTGGATTGGCGAAATCAAGAGCATGTAAATATAAGTAAAAACTGTCAGATTTTTCGATTTCATGACGATGATCAATCGATTTGCTTTCGACAAAAATTTGGACTGCAAGACATTGCATGGCCATAAGATAACGTTGTTTAAAAAATATTTTTAAGAATGATATTTTTCAATTACGTCTAAATACCTATATAAGATGACTCGTTTAAATGCATTTACTCTTAGTAAGGTTCAGAACACAATTCTTGCGCGGAACAAATAATGTAAGCTAATGAAAAATACAGCAATGACATTTTCGAACAGGTTTTTCCATGAATTGAAAGGGTACTTATTCTGTTATTTAGTCTATAGAATTTGACTTATCCAATTTAAAACAATAACAATCCCAGTGACAAAAATATAAACAACGTACACTATATATTTCCCTTATTGTTACATGTACAGTGACGATTTAAAAAGTGGATTTAGGAAATATTCTTTTTCTAATGTTTTTATCAGTTTTCAAATCGGGATCGGGATCTCACCGATTCAGATTCATTTTCAGATTCGGATTCGATTCATATTCAGAAACATCTCTACTTGCCGAAAGAGGGCTGTGAATTGTAATAAAAACGTTATGTATATAATGATTTAAGATGCCTTATCATTACCGACAGAGCACTTCGAGCGTGAATGGTCGACAGGGGATGCTTACTCCTCCATTAAACCTGATCTTTTGTAAGAGGTTCCTATTTTTTTCCTGCTCCCATATAGCTATAGTTTGCATCTTTCATTCATATAACATTAATCCAAGTTCAAGTAAAAAGTTTTATGAGAGTCTCTTTTGGGACAAGATTGTTTGTTTTGACAAAATGAAAAACATTTCTTTGGACTCTGTAGCACAGGAAAATAAGGGAGTGATATACAATTAATGTCCGTTTATAATAAGTTTTATTCATCTTTTCTATTGTCACATTTCATACATAACTTGCATTCTTGAATATTAATATCTTGGAGGTTAAAAAAAAGGTCAGCGGGTTAATTTTTTCTAAAAATTTGTCTAAGGATAAATAACTAGCAAAATAGGAAAGACAAAGCCAAATTTATCAAAATTAGGAATAACAAATATGTAGTCCCTATTACGGAGTGAGTGTAATATTTTAGCAGATTATGGCTACTGTATGAAGATCAATTGTTAAGGATATGTTTTTTATTAGGAAATGAAACCCGAATCGGTACGTGGAGAAACATCACTGAGATTACATCATTGGTGAAAGACCCGTCTATTCTTCAGCTGAGCTCATAGCTGGTCTGTTGCTGAATAAGTGAAATGTATCAATTGATAAATAGTTCACTGGAGACTTAAGTTTCCCATTCTTTCTGCAGTTTTGACTAAATTACAAAATATATACATGTATATCATAATCAAATAAGTTAAAAATAAGGATGGACTCTGATAATAAGATACTCAATCAACAGAGGTAGTATTCTTTCCTAGCGATAGTTAAATCAATACGAGATTTATTTTAATTGGATAGTGGATACAATAGTGTCGATGTTTGTGTATTTGTCGTATTTGTAAGTGCAAGCAGTTGTTGTTTGAAGCCTTTTACATAGTATTGGCTTCATTTCAAAATACTGGTGTTTTAAAAATTACTATTTCAATTTAAAGAAATTATTCTCTGGATATCTGAAAGAAAACTTTTTTGCGCCTTAACACGTCTCAACACCTTTTGCTTTTTATACAAAGCCTACATCTACAATTTGTTTTCATATAATTTTTTTTATATATACTCACCGTCAATAGTAACGCAACACCCTAATTTTAGGGTGAAAATTAAATACAGGTTATAACTATGTACCAAAAAAATTAGGACATCTTTTACTTTGCCAAATCAGTTATTTAATGGTTGAATGAATTTCTTTCCATTACCGGAAGTTGCTTTTTTGCCCTCTTAATAGAATTCAAAATTTTGCATAATTAATAAAATTTTAAACAATATTTTCGGTTTTCAAGGTTTTGTAGCTGTTAATCATAAGTATTGTACTACAAGGCCGGGAAAAAATCCTTCTTTCTTTACCGGATGTGATGCCTATATTTCCTCAAAATGACTGATTTTCATTGCTAATACTTGAAATTCTCAAAATAAGGAAAAAAAGAGCTGCAGATGCAAATGCACACTATATCACGACTCATCAGGCTCATGTGTTTCAATAGCATAAATGACAGTTTCTTGACCGGAAGTCCAAAAGTTGCTACGCTACGCCAGGTTAGAGAAAATTCGACCGCAATATCTGAAAATCATGTATTTAAAAATGCTCAAGAATATTAATTTCGCTCAGATTAAGACATTAATAAACTTAATGCATGGTAGAAGTCGGGCTGCATTTGTTGTAATTGGCGGACTAGCATGTTTTCATTAAATGGTCAGAAGGGGGAATATTTTAAGATTTACTGGGAATTTTTTTCCTTTTAAGGTCTAAAAATAACATTTAATGTTTACATGGAGCATGAATTTTTTGGAAATATACTTTTTACCTAAATATATTCATTTTTAATGTTATTATTAAACTTTAGAAGGTAACAAAAAACTCTTAAAACATCCCCCCTTCTTGCTATCAGTCATTTTGAGGAAATATAGGCGTCACATTCGGTAAAGAAAGAAGGATTTTTTCCCGGCCTTTTAGCACAATACTTATGATTAACAGTTTCAAAACCTTAGAAATCCAAGAAATTGTTAAAATGTTATCAAAAATGGAAAATTTCGAATTCTGCTAAGAGGGCTAAAAAGCAACTTCCGGTAATTGAAAGATATTCATTCAACCGTTAAATAACTGATTTGGCAAAGTAAAAGATGTCCTAACTTTTTTGGTACAAAGTTATAACCTGTATATAATTTTCACCCTAAAATTAAGGTGTTGCGTTTCTATTGACGGTGAGTATACAATCAATAGCTAAAGCTGAGGACAAAAAAGATCCCCGGTACATATAGCAAATAAAAAAAATCAGGTAAAAAAAATATCTTTCGTCTACATTTGGACACTAAACATGGCTGAAAAATTGCCCACCCGGCGTTAAACAATATTCAATCAATCAATCAATCTACGAATTAAGCACCGATCGTCGATTAAGACAGATCATTTTAAATGTGCTATGTCTATAAATGCTTAGAACTCAGATCTTAACTTTTGACAAATAGCTTACTACTAACACTTAAATACAAATAGAATAATTTATAACGCGGTATGAAATATTCATCATATGATATTAAATATGGTAGTAAAAACGCAGAAAATCTTAAGGTGCCTATTAATTTTTAGAAAAAATGCACCTCAGAAACAAAGTACATTATGTTACAAAAACTGAGCTCTTTTCCTCTTATTTCCAGATTTAATATTTAATAATGTTGTCTTAGATAATTTTTCGATCACCATGCAAGGTAGACGTTCTCATTAGCAAGCGCGGATAATGAAGTACTTTATTACACTTCTAATCATAATATAACCATATCATTCCCTAGAGTTAAATGTATTATTTATATAGAAACACTTTATTTCGTAGTCTGGCATTACCCTTGTGTTAATCAATTCCATTGCCATTGTCTAACAATTTACAGATGTAATTGCAGTTTTCACGCATAAAAGTTGTAAAATGTTAATCAAGATGGGTAAATTAGATATCCCTCGATAATCCATGGAGAGATATCTCTTGATAAGATTCATGACAAAGGTATATATTACAATTGAAGACCTAAATAAGTAGAATTGTATGCCACTTTAGGTTTCCCTTTATGCACTCAGCAACAGAACATCATAATATTGGGTGCTGTAAAGTAGTACGTATGCAAGCTAGACACCCTTTGTACCATACGCCATACGAAATGGACTTCATGTATTTTAAAACTTGCAATCTAAATATTGTTCTCACAAGTCTTCCGAACATATTCTCCTACTTAAAAACAAGCTTATTTTTCCAAAACCCAAACATTGCAAAAATCTCTCCTGGGCCCTGAATTGACATTAATGAAAGCTTTGCCTTTTTATTCTGCCATTTTGTGTGGCATGACAAAGCCCGACTTGTTTTCTTTTATGATAAACCTGAATACATTTATACTACCCACCGGGATACTGATTTGGTTATGAATTCTATCCTATGTCCTTTGAGTCATGGCCTATTAATTTTTTCCAAATTTTTACGTCAATAGAATAGTTTTTACCAAGTGATAAATCCTGAATATTTAGGGTAGTTTTGATGGCCTTTTACACTATGAAAATATTGACGCATTAGATCAGGTTTGTAAATTAATGAATGTCAAAAATTATTTCATAGTTCTTATATTTAAGATAATAATCTAATGGAGATATTGCTTAGAATAAAAAAAGTAAACTTATTTAACATGAAAAAGATAGTTAGTGGTCTTCATCCCTTCAATCCTCAGGAAATGGCAGTATAAATAGGCAAACATTTAGAAGCCCCAATGTCGACAATGGACAATTATAAACAGTTGAGGAAAAAAGGTGAGTAAAAAGAATTATGTCATCAATGCATACATCAGGCAGCTTTTTTAAAAGACGGCAGATTTAAAGTACGGGGATATGGCAGTCGTACCATGTACAACTTTTTATGCAATTCTTGGGAAAGAAGGTGTCTTTTCAGACTGGTGTACTTGCCAAAATATTTGTACGTTCTATATTTGGTTTAGAATTTCAAAGGATGTATTGAATTAGGTATCCTAAAATTGAATAACTATTTCGTCAATATACTCTTATATATTGTCTGTATAGATTTGGTAAGCAAATATATTTTGTCAATGATCCCAATGAGGCTGCAGAAAATATGAACTCGGCAAACCCAATCCAATGAATGCCCAAATTACCAAATTGACCATACAAGATAATCAGGCTATTGTAAGTAAACTCCCCAGGTATCCGAGACATTGTAGAAAGAAAACACTTGTTATTAAAACGCATGATATTTTGAATGAAGGCCCTGTAATTAGGACGGGGATAGGGGCAAATTGTCCGCTTTCTGGACTAGATAATGTTGTATCATCGTACGTTACGAACTCTGGCCAAAGAGGATTTATTCAGTTGGATTAATTCTGATCGAAATAATTTGTAGATCATTTGTAGATCATGTTTAACATGTTCATGTCAAAGTTTGAAAAATAGGTATTTAATAATACTTTGATGAGAAATAAAAAAAATTAAATTGTATAAAACTTTTTTACTGAGATTTATCAATAAAGGATATGGAGATAACGAACATTATTTAATATCTAAGTCCATCAGAGGTGGGGTCATGTGCCATGAGCATCCCCTGCCGACCTGTCACACCGTGTGCTCCTTGTCATTATTGGGAAATAACAGGAACATCTGTCGTCAATTCAGTCGTAAATAATGGACTAACAATTCGTATGAAAATCGTCAGTCAGCATTTTACTCAATGGTAAATTGTATATGCTGACGAGGTCATTGTATCGTACGATGGCCGATATCAGCCATGACAGTTTACATACAAATTTAAGGGTAGCGTGTCAGTAAATTGTGTCACATGGCAGTCTAACCTTAAAGCAAAGTGGCAAAATGTACAAGCTGTCATTCAGTGATGTCAAGTTACTGTGTCATGATATACACTTTGCTTTTCGTAAAGTGAACAGCGTGTTCATACAACTTTGCTTGATGGCACTTTACCCTTAAGTGCAATTAAAATACTTTGTATCCAAAAAACAAATGAATGAATAAATAAAAAAAAAGATAAGATCAAACAACCAGCACGGGGGAACTATTAGCATTGAGAAAGTTCGGTTTCTGAGACATTTATTTCGGTTGCGATCGGGGCCGATTACAAACATATAATTACGTTAATATATAAACGTTAACTTTGTGTAAAACTGTAAAATGATTTTTTGTGAAAGTAAGGATATTTATAGCATATCACTCATGCCTCCCCCCAAAGGGTCCTTTGAACAGCTACAAAGGTACGCGATCTGAATAATATCTTACACCTCTACATTTACCAAGTGAATGCCCCCTCCCCCTAAAACAATGAAAGATTTTAAAATAAACAAAAATAACCAGTTTTGTAAACTTCTTTTAATATGGCACTGCTTTGCAGGTGTAATCTATACTCTTAGTATTCTAAGGATTCATTTCGTCATCCATTTTTTTTTATCAAAACGTAACTTGAAAGCTTTGTGAAAAAAAAAAATCTCAAAGGAATGAAATGATAATGTGATTGATTGAATGATTGATTTTATACTTTCCATTCAAGCATTTTTCACTCATATAATGAAGTCACAATATACCGGTGATAGGCTCCAAAAATTGACCTTTACCCGACACTCAGGACGATAGATTTGAACACATTTTTATTATGTAATAAATACATAAATAGATTAGGCAGCAGGTATATAGCCACATGTTTAAGGTTAATTAAGATACATTATACTACATAGTTAAAGGTTCATACATGTATATCACCAATAAGTTAAAGTTAAGTAACACAAAATTGGATATATGCATATGTTAATAATCATTTTGGCCCCGATTGCGACCACAATAAATGTCTCAGAAAACTGAACTTTCTCAATGTTAATAGTTTCCCATGCTGGTTGGTTGATCTTATCTTTTTTTATTTATTCATTTGATATTTGTTTTTGGATATAAAGTATTTTAATTGCACTTAAGGGTAAAGTGCCATCAAGCAAAGTTGTATGAACACGCTGTACACTTTACGAAAAGCAAAGTGTGTATCATGACACAGTAACTTGACATCACTGAATGACAGCTTGTACATTTTGCCACTTTGCTTTAAGGTTAGACTGCCATGTGAAACAATTCACTGACACGCTACCCTTAAAGAACTTTACGGTAATAACCAATATTTGCCCCCCAAATCAAACCTTTGATGGAGATATATTCAATTAAGTTCTTAAACAGGGGAGTATATGCTGATTTCAAAGTACTGAATATTTTCATAAGAAATGACGTCATATGCACGTAATGACGTCACAAAAATTTCAATTTTTTATGAATTTTACAGAAAAACGTACATATTTCGTCGATATTTTGAATAAAAGTCAGTATGTGTGTTCAGGATCAATATTTTGATATCATGTGTAGAATGATAATATCAATGAAATATGTCAATATTGTTCCTGAACAAACTTGCGCTCTATAAATTTTAAAGCTAAAATTGTTGAATTTTTGAAAAAGGATATAAAATTGGACTAGTTTGTGACGTCATAAAAACAAAAATTGCTAATACACTGCTTTGAAACTATAATATTTTCTGTTAATTTATATTTTTCATACAATTAATTGAATTCAGCACATTTCAGGAAGTTTTCAAGATTTGACTTTTGTGGGGGCAAATATATGCAATATACCGCATATAGTTCTTTGTATGTAAACTGTCATGGCTGATATCGGCCATCGTAGTATCGACCATAGAACTTACGAAATGATGACTTTAACAGAGACTGAAATATTCTTGTTTCATCAATTTGCTTGTCAATAAGTTACTTCGTTTTAGAAATTATTCATTCATAGAGCACGCTCTTGCGTATCGAATCAACTGACAGATACAAACACCGTATGCAGGTTATGTAGGTGTATTGCTGCATAAGTAAGGGTTGACGATAGGAAAGTTTAAGTCATCACGTTTATCATAGAGCTTGGTTGTTAAATTACCATTAACGTCTTTTCAAGTAAAATGTCCAAGTATGAAACAGATGTGTCAGTCTCTATGGTATCTTTTATCTCATGCTCACCAGAATATATATACACAGGAATGAAAATAATCATTGTTAATTGACAATATGTCGTTGATATATCTAAATATCGAATACAAGGCCACAGCAAATGTTTTCTTACTATAATATATATTTATCTTGAGAAACATGAAGTTTCATTTAAAAGACACCTTTTGTATTTTGCCGAAGTTATACTTCATGTATGGAATAGTTTTGAACCTCTCAAATATTTCATTTTGGATCCTCTGGATATTGATATATTTTCCCTGATAAAACATTTATATTTTAATGACTAAACTAAAGATTTTTATCTTTATGACAAATAATAGGATATCATGCTTTTGCAGAAAGGCCCAAATTCTTGCCGTATATTTCTCGTTTTTTAAAGCAATTAGTGTGTTGCATTGTATTTTTTTTTCTTTTTTTGTGATTTGTTGCTGTTTTTGTTTTGTTTTATTTTTGGTAATTGTTTTCCTTTTCAGCCCGCGCAAGAATTCAAGATGAAAATAAGAATGCATGACAATTCAATGGTACTTATGTCAAAGCTTGAGATTTTTATTGCTGTGAAGATATTCAGAGAAAGATTTTTTTTTCAATTCCATTGCATTTTACAGGCTAAGATTTGCAGAATTCTCCAAAAAGCATCAAATTTCCAAATTTTTTGCCAGTTGTTCCATTTTGTTAAATATACCTATAGTCCTGATTTAATCTAGTTGCCAAAGAAATTGAAGATATTTGTTAAAAAAATATTACTTAAAAATGAAAGAAATATTTGATTAATGCTCACTATGTTAAAAAAGGATTGGAGTTAAAGTGAAAAGAAAAACAGGTACATAAATTCAGTACATGAAGCACAACAATAAAGATTTGAATCAAACTAACATGATCTGTTCCAGCAATTTATCGACAATATGAGTGCATTCATAAAGATCAGGTACGAGTACAAAGATAATTGATCATAAATAATGAAGTAAAAGGATTATGACACAAAGGAAGTGAAATCACTACCTTTTTGTTCGTTAGACAGATGGTCGTCTAATGTTTGTAATCATAAAAGAGTACCACCAGTAAAAATTAAGTATATTTAGTAAAGATAGTATATGTATACCAAAAAAACCCAATAATTCAAATAATCACAGTTTATACCAACACAATGACGTACGATGTCAAAATACGAGGGGTGTTCAAAAAGTTAGCAATTAATTGAATAACTTCCACAAACAAATAAAGTAAGCTTCCAGTGTTCATATTTTTTTTAAGTAGCCCTCTCTGATTGTAATGCATATCTGCCACAGTTATGCCCATGCGCGAATCCAGGCGGTCACATGACATGCTCTGAAGCATTCTGTTCATAGATGTCAAAATATTTTTTCGAGTCTTATACATGTATTTCTTATCATGCAGTTGATTTTTATAACTAGAACAGTCCATTTGTCAGAAATGACCAAATCTCGGAAATAGGATGATTGGATAAAGATATCCTTCCCCAAAAAGAAATGGTGACCATCACAATCCGAGTCCTCTGTCTTAGTAATGTCGTTTATCCAATATGGATATAGTTGTAGGGGCCTTCTTTTGATCATATTTACTATGTTAAAAGTCTAAATTAAACGATATTTTAGGGATTTTTATAATAATACTATTGTAAAGATATTCAACCATTTTTTCCAGCTGTAACTTCAAGCTTTCATAACAAATTGCTTAACAAATGACGCATCTCTTCCCCCAGCTTGCTTTCGCTTGGCTACAAAACAAACGTCATTTTTGACCATCACCCTCCCTTCACTTTTACAGTCAATCCAATTTATGACTAAACCTCTGGAAAGTCTATTGTCTGCATAATCCTTTTACAATTTTTGACATGTTTATTAAGTCCTTTCTACCGGCTAGTAGGAAAAAGAAAGGCGTATATAGGGATAGAAGAAAGTTTAATGAAAAAAGTCCTGAAGAACGTTAATAAGATAATGAATAAGGATGCATAAAAATCCAATTAACAAAAGGAATCATATGCAAGGTACACCTGACATGCCTGAGGTTGGATCAGGTGCCAATGAGAAGTACGAGTTTCCTGTTGACATGTTTCATCTGCCGTTGACCCTACGTATTGATCAGGTACACGAGTACCCCGTAGTCTTATATAGTATAACAGTTATTAGTCGAAATATAACCCAATAATAGTATATTGATTGACAATTTCATAATAAATACAATAGAATCTAACTAGAAAATCTCTGCCATATCAACTGCTATAGCAATTTGTAAGTACGAGGGGTGATCAAAAAGTTTGCGAAGTATCTCTCTATCTACAAAACCACAATTCAGATAAGAAAAAAATTTGTTACAAACAAAGTCATACACAAGTTCTTTAAATAGCATATGCCTAATAAAGTGTTGCTCCTTGTTTGTGACGTCACAATGTGAAAAAGACGTGATGTAGATCACATGTAGATCACTTGTGACAAAAAATGGTTGTCTAAGTCGTACTCGTTTAACGAACGACTGTTAAATTTATGGTATATCTTAGAAATTCATTTGCAGTAGCGTGTAATAATTTGTACACAGTTTTTTAAGACAAAAGATTTCCTATAAATTCAATCAATCATTAGATTGATCGTTTTAGTGAAGGAAGACAGATGGTTAAGATGATATTTCAATGTTGCCCAGTGAAAGTAAGTTTGAAAAGAGATGTGTTTTTAATAAAGCAGTTTGCTATCAAAGACCTCCAATTTACACTTTGAAAAATAGTTGAATACCTTAACAATAATATAATTATCAAATACCTAAGATATCGTTTACTTTAGATTTTAAACATATTAGATATGATAAAAAGGAGGCACCCATTCTCTATCCACCGTGAATAAACGTCTCTACCGAGACAGAAGATTTGGATTTTGAAGGTCGCCATGCTTATTTTTGGAAAGGATATTCATATCCACCCATTTTGTTGCCGAGAATGGACTTTTTTGACAAAAGAATTGTTTTGGTTTTTTTTTTTTTAATAAAATTTAACTTACATGGAAAAAATTATAAAACTCAAAAAAATCTTTCAGTTTTTGTGACAGAACGCTACGGAGGGGGTCACGTGACCGCCTATATCATATGATTCGCGCATGAGCAGAACAGTGGCAGATGTGCAATAAAATACGAGAGGACTACTTTAAAATATAATCAACACTAAAACCAAATTTTGTTTCTTTTATAGAAGTTATTCAATTAGTTCGCGAACTTTTTGATCACCCCTCCTAGCTTATCATGGTTTCAAAAATGGTTGTATTCAGAGCATGCTCTTCCGTATAAAATTTGATTGAAACAAAACACCATACGTAGACGATATCGAAAAATTACTATACATTAATAAGGGAAGTTGAAGATGGAAAAGTTGAATTTCCCGTTTATCATACAGTTCAGTTCTAAATTGGTCAGTAGTATGGTCTATATCAGTATAATATCCAATTAAAAACAGATTCTGGCAGACACTCAAATGTCTCTGGAATATGACAAACTGAAAGTAACTATTGTTAATTAATAAAACGTCTTGGATAAATCTAAAAGTTGAGTAGAAGGCCAAATCAAAAGATATAGATTCCTCTTATAAAGAAGTCTTTTGAATAAATTCCGTTTCACGGAATTAAAAAAAAGGGTCGACAAATAAAGGAGCAGAATTCCTATTAGAATTCCAACAGTTAGCTTTCAAGACCTATTCCCCAAATACGACAAAGACACCGTCAGTTAGGAACAGCACATTCTGTATCAACTTCAGGGTACTTATTTGTAGTAGAAGTGGGATTTAAATAATTTTGTAGACGGTTAATCACAAGATATCAAAGTTTAAGAGTTACATGTTTGTGGAGGAAGCAGTTATAAAGTCAGAAAGCATTCTTTTTATGTATGAGTGCATGGATACAATGTAAAGCGTAAAGAGCATCTTTCCAAGTCAAGAGTTTCTGATCCGCTCTATGTGGAGCGGAGCGGATCAGAAACTCTTGATTTTGGAAGATGCATAAAGAGTAGAAAAAGAATATATTTTCATGGCATTGTTATATGAGAAAATTTGAGATTTTATTATTTTCTTTATAAGTTCTTTGATTTACATTACTAATTATATACTTTGTAGAACAATATCTCTGAAGTTTTTCTTTCACGACGGTTTATATTCCAGTGAGAAGTAAAGATGGGGTTTATTGAATATAAAGCGGACTCTGTAATACTAGTCTAAATTTCTATATGAAGTTTTGGCATCCAGTTAAGGTGCAATGTATCAAACTCACCTTAATTTTCATTTCAAGAGAACATAAAACAATAGAGCGCGAGAACGTTCATCAAGCATAATATGCATCTCGTTTAAGGGGTATCCCGTGTAATTCATATCATATGTTCATTATATATTTGTTTAATGCGTGATGTATAACATGTTATTTATAAAAATAAATTGATGTACTTTTATCAATCAAATCGTATAGGTAAACCGTACTTTTTAAAAGTACATAACATTTCTCATGTCACGGCAGACGTTGATTCACATAAGAACCCTCAATAATGGCCCTTGGTCAATTAGAAATAATCATGCTAGGTATTTGAAACTACACAAGTCAATCAACCTTAATTGTGTGAATTGCAACAATTAACAGTTTTATTTCTAAATTTTTTGATCATCAACTCTCTAGAACTCTTAGTTTCAATCATAGAAAAACATTTGCAATGCGCTTTGAAAGATCTAGAGGGCAATATTCTGCATTGATTCCCACAGAAAAATTTTAAAGCTCTCTCACGTAGAATCGTTATAGGCTCAGCAGCATAAACATTGGATTCATTCTACTATTTTTTAAGCAACCCAGGATACCAATTCAATAACAAAAACGCACGGCGTGAGTTTAGGCGCTTTAATAAGTTTATTAACCGTATATACTGTTCGATTATCACTGAATCTGAAAATATGTAATACACAGTTATGTTGATTCTTTTAACCTACATGTACCCCTGTATATTTTTATTCTATTTGGGGAAATAGCTTAGAAATGTGGGTATAATATTAAGATCGGATTAAGGGTGAATGGCCTATCGATTATAAGGTTTGTAACAAAAAATTACCCCGGCACAGAGATACCAATTTAGTTGTCATGACTTATATAAACAGGATCTTAAATTAATAATATATTGTGCGCATTAATTTCGTGTCCAGGTTGACACAAAAACGCGATGATAATTGAATATAAATTTATTTTCACCATACAATCACCATACAATCACATTTCAATTACACGTAAGGATTTTTTTTTTTTGCATAATAAGGATTTAGAGACATTACCTCGTAAAATTGAGCAGCATTTTTGTATCTAGAGATAAGAAAATTCCCCCCTTAATCATGCCCTGGGCTATAAATGTCATATACAGTTTTACATTGACATTCACTTATATTTTTTTCTTTTCCTTTTTTGAAAATGATGTCGCCCTAATTGTGCCAAAAAGATGGATGTATGGCAAATACTACACCTTTCAGTCCTTTTTTGAAAAAAAAAATATACGTGTGTGACATTTGCATTGTAGTCCACAGGGTCAGGATCATATCAAAATAGTATGTTGCAAGATAAGTCTTAACAGATGTCATTTTTGTGTTTGTTAAAATTATCATTGGATCCTTGCTTTGTTACAAAGCAGTGAGAGACTTACAAAACACCGTTTTGATCACAGAATATATAATGTTTCCCTTTCTATTCAAAGGGAACATTTTCTGAGTACGTACACAACTCTTCTCGTGAAATACGCTATTATTTAAAGGATATCTATATTGTGTGATTTGATATTGGCTTTATCCAACGAGTTGAAATGGTGTATATATTCGCGAGGCTTGTCGAGCGAATATACACCATTTCAACGAGTTGGATAAGCCAATATCAAATCACACAATTATAGATGTTCTATTTATCTCATACGATGTCGTTGAAAGTAGGCATCGTATTACTCATCTTTCAATCAGCAATATTCAAAGATTCGATAGATACAATAGAGGCTTAAGGATCATCAGAAGTTCACTATAAAAAAAATATTCAATACACTTAAGTGAAATATAAATGATGAATGAGGTTTACTTTCAATGATTTTAAAATTGATATCACTCCTAAAACATTACCGTCTTGATTAAAGCTTCTAAAATGCCGATTCTCTAAGGTTTCGTTTTATGTTTTATAGCGATTTAAATCTTTTAATCGTATAACTTTTTTTTCAAATAAGGACTGAAAGGTGTATTTGCCATACATCCATCTTTTTGGCACAATTAAATCTTTCATCGGTTATTGATTGGTAAAATTTTATCCATTTTTCTGACAGAAAAGACATTTTTAAAAAATCAGATACGTCATTATCATAACGATTCCCTGTCACTTTAAGTTGCAAAAATCATAGCTTACCAAGTTTTTCTATTAAGCATTTTTCAATTCATGTGTTTATTTTGAATAGAATCGAAAGATTTGAAAGCACCATGTTTAAAACGCAGTTTATTCCTGTTTTTCGGTTAATCATGATTTCAAATGACCTAATACTTTATATAATAAAATTGAAATTAAGCAAGGAATTCCATAATTTTGAATGCTGAGATTTGACAAGTATAATGTCTTAAATGAATTTCAAAAATGATTTTATAAATCATACTAAACATATTAATGTCAAACTCTTGTACAATATTGAATGATTCTTTTTTTGCTAAGAAGAAAGCCCAATTGTTCACTACAACAATATACTTAAGATGTGATAAAATAAGATCTCAAACATTTTCCACAAAATAATAACATTGAAACGAAAAAAATTTCAACATATTATACAACCATTCCTCATGAAATTTTTTTGACGCATAGACATTTACTGTTTTTTAAAATAGACTTTAAGTCGTAAATTTACACACCTTGTGAATAATTTGAAAAAATTATTTTGTTCACAAAGTTCTCTGATTATACACAGAAGTACTTCGAAGTTTATATTAAAGAGTTCTTTGAGTTTCTGGTTAACAATATCTATGTAGGTTTCTTCTTCAAATATCGTTTTCCAACATTATGTTGGAATTCCCTTCTGTAACAATAGCATCTCTTTATTTGCAGAACTATTTTTGAAGTAATATTAAACAGATTTTTTTCAAAGCCCCAAACATGTAAAGAAAAATTCATGTTGTGGCCCTCAAATCAAAATCGATGACCCTTTATACATGTATATATAACTATAATTCATTTTCATTCCTACATAAATTTGATACTAGCCTTTAATCTTTAGATATAGGATATCATAAAGTCTAAAAATTTGTTTAATATCTGCATACTGGTAATATACTTGAAAAAAGATGTTTTAACAAAAAACCTAACGTCTTTCTGATAAACGTGATGACTTCAACTTTTCTACTTTCAATTTTTCTTATCTTAGTAGAATATGTCCCAGTCACCTGGATATTGAGTTTATGTACACCAGTTAGGGTTCGATACAAGAGAGCGTCTTCAACGTACGAACAAATTGTATGCATTGTAGAGTGGCTAGAGCGTTCGACTGAGTGCCAAGTACAAATCTAAATCTGTAGCCTTCCACCGGCACGAGGCTTCATCTCAATATGAGTAAAAAGTTCTTAAAGGGACGTTTAACAATAAGCAACCGACCAAACAAACGTTTGGATAATTTCTTAAACAAAAATCTTGTTTAAAGTTCTTTATCGCAAATTCTATTATGGCTAGTACAAATGTAAATTGACCTTTTCAGGAAAAAAATCCATCATCAAATCGAATTCTGATTAATGTTTTTTTTTTTCATACAAATTGTAACGACATTTTTTTCACACCATTGTTTACGGAACTTTTTTTTTCGTGTATAAATCATGACAAGCAACGCTCAGTGGGTTTGACTGGTTGACAGGGGATGCTTACTCCTCCAAGGTATTTGATCCAACTTCTGATGTTTTCAGAATTCCCTGTTTGCTCTCCTAATTTTTTTTTCTGAATCGACTTTTGATCATTTATCCATGTAACATCGTAATAAATTTAGACAGTTTTGATTTGTGCAGTAAATTAACATAGATACGTGTGCTTTGTTGTGAATATTGTCTACCTGGTGGAATCTCCCTCGGGTTAAACGGGAGAAATTGTATAAAAGTTTCAGTGTCCGGCATTGAAGGGTTAATAAGATGCATTTGTAGCGAATAATCATTGCATGAAAAGTACAAAAATATGTTTTTAAAAATTAAACTAAAGGTTGCATTTATATTTCTCTCTAATGGTATAAGTATGTACCTGTATCTTTCAAATGACACCAACTCCCTCACATCCATTAAGAATTTTCAGGAATCTTACATCTCCAGCTAAGTCACCTTTAACTTATTTCTTTTGATAGATTTCAAACAAAATTTATTCATTTTACGGATATGAAGATAACAAAAGATAAATTCAGTATCTTCATAAATCTGGCCAGTTATGGCTACCAGTCCAAGAGGGAATTATTGGCAAAAAAGAAAGGAATACTTATCTAAAGTAGAATCAATTAGTTGCGCCTTATTAGCTCTTGGCATACAAACTAAGTTAATTAAGGCAATTTTTGCACAACTCTACAGTGGCCATTAGATATATTTCAGGGATGTCTCTCAAGAGGAATGAGCGATTTTTTTCTTAGATGATATATTAAATTATTTAGTGACACATACCTTCAAATCATTTACAATAGGATACCCGGTGAAATGAAAAAAAAAATCGAACTTTAAGTTGATATATGCAGTCAAAACATTAAAACCGATGCATGATAGTGCCTTCTTTATAACCATAAGTAAGTATGCCAGTAATATAAAAAAAAAGCATCAAGTTCGTCGAAAAAAATGACTCTACTTGATTATTTTACATTATTTACCTCCATGCATAGTTGGTTTAGTTTTCTGTCGAACACATGAATAAAATATCTTGCTAAAAGCAAGCAGTTTTTATACGGCTTTCAATTGTTTTGGTTTTTTATAGCAATTCATGCATAGTAATTTTTTTCACTCAGAATTTTTCTCCGCATCGTGCTTTGATCATACGACAGTCTTTGCTGATGAAAGATCGTGATGATGAACTGATTCCGACAGCTTCAAACTCTAAATATATGTAGACCCATTCACCTTTACACCAATAATAAAAATAAATCTGTAGCAGTAATTAGCTTATTGATGCTGAGATGTTAAAAAAGTATTATTTGAAAACAAT
This sequence comes from Saccostrea glomerata, assembly GCA_003671525.1. Lineage (NCBI taxonomy): Eukaryota > Metazoa > Mollusca > Bivalvia > Ostreida > Ostreidae > Saccostrea > Saccostrea glomerata. The sequence continues at coordinate 2,416,786 of PRKT01000015.1, read as the reverse complement.
ATTTTATATCCGGGTTGCACTTTGCAGAAAGTCGCCAGTGAGGCGTAGTGGTTAGTACGGAAGCTTATTAATGTATATATTCTAGTTGGTAAATCCAACTTCAAAGTGGGAAATCCAACATCTAAAGTGGGAAATTCAACCTTTTAAATTGGAAATTTCAAATTTGATGTAGAATTTCCAATTCTGATTAATCTTGGATTTTCCAACACCAGAAGTCCTTTCAAACAATAAAACAAATAAGGAGCAAAGCAAACACCGAAGGGATGGGGTCAAGAGCCATGAATGAGTAAGCACCCCTATCGCTTACACACGCTTTGTGGACCGTGTCTTAATCCGGCACTCTGTAAAATGATTCTGTGAAACTCATTATTTTTAAAAAAGAAATGATGAGTCTATATTAGATAGGGTCATTGTACATGAAACATGTGGAGATAACGAACAGTATTAGAGCTCTAAAGTCCATTAAAAACTATAAAATAGGAGTGGAGCAAACACGGACCTCCAAAACATCAGAGGTAAAATAAAGGTTCTATGGATTGAGCATTCTCTGTCGACCGGTCACACCCGCCGTGTGCTCCTTGTCATCTTTTAATGTTCTGATCAGACAGACGTTGTATACACTTAAATTGTCATGTTTTTTTTCTAAAAATAATCCCAGGCTATAAAAAATATTAATAGTGTATTCATGTTCTTCAAAAACAAAATTATTGTATGAATTACTATCTAAACGACGGGGTTGTGAATCTGAGTATACTCTCAAGCTGAAATCAGTATCGTGGGGGAATTGAATACGGTAGCTGTTATTTCATTTTTTTTTATTTAATTATTTTGCTTTTATATTACTTTCATGAAAGAATTAAAATTTTATTCCAATTCAGTCTCATCTGCATTGAAATTGATTATTTAGCAATATATCAAATGATATCATGCTGTGCATTATAGATATCTTGAATGTCAGTAAATACAAAAGATATCGAGTGACAAATTTTGTATTTGCTTCAACCAAATTAATGAAAAATTTATACCTGTTGATAATTAAAAGCTAAAAGTGGGAGACTGAGTGCATTACACTCTAGTTTCATATAGCTTTTCTGAGAAACTCCTTTGTTCTTTTGGTTTTTTTTTAAATAAAAAAATCAAGAAAATTATATTCATTCAGTTTTCCTCGGAAGGTGCAAAAGGAAACGTTGGATTAAACATAGCTAGAAATTTGGAAACTGTGCGTCTGTCTTATTTCCTGTTATTTTCCGGGAGTTTAAAAACTAGTATTATAACCGACAAGATTTCCAATATTTTTAAATATTCATTTAATTTTATTCCAATAGATCAAGTGTGTTTTTTATTTTATCATGGGAGAGAAAAAATATTCTCTGATAAGTTTGTTTATGTTAAAAATTAAATTATGATTGAACACTTTTAAATATATAAATATACATGTACCATATCCATATTAAAAGTAAAATTACTCTCATCTTTTGAAAGATGTTAGCACTAGTGTATCTGGCAAGTGATTAAATATTTAGACTTTGTACTAAGTTTATTTTATTTGAAGCTTTCACATGTTTTATGTCCGTCCTATCATCTTTCAATATCTACATAGTTTTCATAATTTCTTTCTATATGGGTGAGATAGCAGTCACATCAGAAAACAACCCATTCAGAGAATGCCCCGCAAATGAAAATAAATAGTAAATCCATTGGTAAGATTAAAATAAAATAAAGCAAAAGCAGTTTGATGACATGTAAAAAGATCTCATGTATACGTCAGAGTTATGTATTTTTAAAGACTTTGCATATTAAGTTCAAGGTTAAAAAAATCTATCTTAAATATTCTGCCGCAATTCCCATTGGCATTTTTACCAGACATATTTTTGTATTAGTATTCAAAGAAAACACCTGCTGTGGCTTTCAACTCGGCATTAAGAGATATTGACGACATATTACCAATTAACAATTGCTACTTCTTTTCATATGTTGACTTGATTTATCCAAGTGAGCTTGAAAAAAAGCACTCCAGAGTCTGGAACATGTGTTTCATATCTGGATACTAGTAATTTACTAGGAAAATAAATTTATGGTAACTTAACAACAAAGCCTGATTGTAAACGTGATTACTTTACTTTTTCTATAGTTAAGTAACCTCACTTACTTATGTTGCAATCCACCCTTATTATCTACGTATGGGGTTTGTGTCTCCCATTTGATTGAATATGCAAAAGCAAACAAGTTCATAAAAGAATGATATAAACATTAATTCAAAATTTTGGTCGATACAATGACCATCAGAAAGTGCAGTTTGTCATTATGTGGAATCCTGGCGGACGTCTTTCATTTGTATCTTCGTGGCATTTTTAAAACACCTCCGTATTTTCTCTATCATGACTAGGAGAACACAGTCTACGAGTGATGCTCAGTCCTTAGCCTCTATGACACCTGATTCCACTCAGATCAAGTTTGCTAGCCAAGGGTTTCTGATACGCTACTCTCCGCATAAACCATTAGCATACGGTTTTAAAAAAGTTGGGATTTTTTCTCAAGTTGTGGTCGGAGTGGATCGACATCGATCAACCAATCAACAATTTTTTTGTTAATGATGATATCTGCGTTCGGGGCATAGTTTGACTCTTTACTTTCGGGAACGAAAAAAAGCAGGTAAACAACAATCACATTCTATTCTATGAATAGATATGGTGTAATCAAATATCTTAAGATATGTGCAAAATATGATTATGAATCTATATTGAAGATGTTGATTTGCACTTCAAATAACAAATGAAAAATCAATACCTTTATGTTAATTATTCTTGAAAAACTTTAAAAATTTAAATACGTTATTTTTTTGATGATGACGCAATCTGTGTCCCTGTTCAAACTCGAGATCACGTGACGAAAACAATCCCTTCTTTTCAAAGAACCGTATGCCAAGGGTTTATGAGGAGAGCGAATCAGAAACCCGTGGCTGGCGAAGATGACCTCTGATGTTTTTTAGAGGTTTATATTTGCTCTCCTACTTATTTAATTTGTTTTTATTGACTTTTGAGCTCGAATATTACTAGTATTCGTTTTTTTCATATTACATAATAGAAGATTAAGATAAATACAGTGAAAATATGTCTTTCTTTTTATAATCAACTGCACTGCATATAATTTGATTTGGTTGCAATGAAATATATTTTTATCGCATCGCAACAGCGTTGACGTACGATGAACCACAATATTGATAAGTGTCTGTCTTATTTCGATCCCTTATTTACTAGTATCTAGTTAGAAGATAGATGAACGGGTCAAGTACCTATATACATGTACATACACATCAAAATACACAATATTAACACTGTGATTCATCCTAAGTCAAGTTCCATTATGTAATATGAAGAAAACGAATAAAGACAAATTGTATTCGCTGATGTTCATTGTATCGACCAAAATGTTTATTTAAACGAGTGTTTATATATATTTTATCATGACCTTGTTCGTCAATAGCCTGTTTATGAAATTGTTCGGGCTTAGAGCATGCTCTTGCATATTCAATTATGTGGGAGACACAAACCCAATATGTAGGTCATAAGGGTGGATTGCAACAAATGCAAAGGTAGGTTGACTATAGAAAAAGTCAAGTCACCACGTTTATTATAAAGTTTTGATGTTAGGTTACCATTAATTTATTTCTTGGTAAATTATCCTATATGAAACATAAGTACCAGACTCTGGGATACATTTTTTTTCAAGCTCACTGGATATATCATGTCGACATATAAAAGGAAGTAACTACTGTAAATTGGTAATATGTCGTCAATATCTCTAGATGCAAAGTTGAAAGTCGCAGCAAGTGTTTTCTATGAATAAGTTCTGCTTCATATGAATACAAAAATATGTCAAGTAAAATCGGGACGGCATTGGTATCTTACATATTGGACCATAGTTAAACCTAATGTAAAGCTGAAGACTAATATATTCTTAAGAAATATTTGTTCAAAAATACTCCTTAAACTCTTAAAAATGACAAATACATTCTTAGGAAAATTGTTTTAGTCAATCAGTCTGGAACCCACCCATATAATAAGTGAAAACATTCACCAAAGATTTTGAATTAGAATAAAATTATAAAAACTGTTCTAAGAAAATCTTATATTTATCTTTCTAAACGGAAAGTTAAAGAGCTATATTAAAAAAAAAACCTTACTTGTTGAAATAAATCGCGTTGAACGAAATATTTCTGCGATTGAAATGACTGAAGTTCAAGAGTTTCATCGTCTTCAATCCGACACTTGGTGCCAAATAGAACGTGTGAAAAAGTTCTTGTTCGTGTTTTTACAAAATATATCTTAAATAATTATACATATCATATTTATCACAAAAGTATATATGATGAACAATCAAACCATTCATAATAAATTATCCTTGCAATGATGATAAGATTCTAAACACATATTTTGCAATGTAATTTTTTTTATTAATCTTAGCTTATATGTTCTATTATTTGGTGTTATATATTTCAGTATTATACATGTTTAAGTTTCTGGAACGTAACATACCGAGATAGTGTATTCACGTTAATCTAAGGGGATCGATCACACCATATGTTTTTCTTATTTAAAAAATGCATAATTCTTTTTAACATAAAAAGAAATCAATCTCGATAAAACATTTAATGAACAAAGACCAAATAACTGATCCTGATAACATCTTTAATAAAAGATACATGCTTGAATGTTTGAACTACGAAGCGAGTTCAATATACTTTGTCTTTGTTTCCTCCTTGCATAATGCCACAATGAGCACCAATTCAAATCAAGAACACTAATTAGTGTTTGACTATGAGTCCACGTAAGGCAGAAATATTTCTTCCAGTAAAATCAACATTGATTTCTCACACCGATTGAGCGTCTTGGACAGTCGTTTCTTTAGCAGCCACGATCTTGTAAGAGGCTTGTTTACCATTATCCGGATTCTTAAAGGGACAGTGCGGCAAAAGAATCATAAAATTTTGTCGGAAAGTTCTGCTGAATACACAGTAAATAAGAAAGTTTACTGCGGCGTTTATCGTCAGTAGAGTGTCTGAAAACTCTCGGATCCCCCTTTCGAGATACGTCCCCTCGTGGTAACCTAACCCAAGGACGGACATAATGGCGTCCGGAAGAATACAAATCACAAACACCATAATGACCACGATCATCATTAATGTAATTCTGTTCCTTTGGGTGTTTTTCTTATTTGCTCGCACTTTCCGAAGGGAAAAAATAATACATGCATTGAGTATAATGAGAATTATCAAAACAATGTTACTTCTCAGAAAGTTCAATGACCATGTGTAATACATCTTAAAATCTTCGTTTCTCCACAATTCCGTAACGTTCAAATCCAACTCCGTAATATTGTCTACAATTTTGACTGTTTTTTCATATCGAAATGCACAAGGCAAAGAAATAGAAATCATCACCAAATAAATTACACAGCTAATAACAATGGCTCGTAATCGCGTGCACAGAGTCTTTGCTTTTATTGGATAACAAACAAGTATAAATCTTTCAGTTGCAACGGAGACTGTCAACCAAGAGGATACGCAAGTAGAAATATTAAAAATAAAATGAGCAGATGGATAAATATTGACATATGCGATTATGGCGGCTGCTGGGTTTGTCCTTTGTAGAACTAAAACAATGAAATAAATCAGGTCGTTGATAAGTTTAATAGAATCTGAAATCGCAAGGGCGGCAAGGAAAGCATTTGTAGAGGTCTTCATGTTTTTCATGGACAACACAATTAAAGAAAGTGCATTTCCGACAAGTCCGGGTATGCATATCACTGGGTAGAGTATCATTCCACAGATAAATTGTGAAGTCTCGTAAAAATCCTTATACTCTTCATCGTCCGTTAAGTTAGTTGAATTCTGCATTTTATTGGTCTTGACAAAGACAACCTCCTCGATTCTCTCTGCCTCGTGATGTATATAGATAAATCTAAAAGAAAGTTAAGTTTATGAACAGTTTGTCCGGAAGTTTGAATTGCTTAGAGGCGGTTCAAAACGGTTCTGGTAACATGGCTTTAAAGTTTATTTCCCTCTTGAAAATGACCCTTTTCTGTAATGCACCATAGGAGGAACTCATACCAGCACCCTGAAAATAGAAAGGAACGTGTCAATCAAGATTGGCATGGAATGGCTACTGGTTAATTGGGTGCTTACAGAAAATGAAACGATTATTTTGACAAAAAACATCAAAATTCCATTTTCCAGACCCAAAACACAACGGGAATTCATTTAAACGGCGCTTCATAGGTTCGTGTACCGTTTATCTTTTACTCTTGAGGATATTTTGATATGATAAAAGATTGATATTGTAATAATAAAAGCCTATTACAATATGCTTTCATCAAAATGTACAACACTGTGAGCTATTCAGGGCTAAAGGAAATCGAAAGCCGGAAAATGTACCCAAGAGATGACCACAGAGAAAACCTGATATCGATTGAAGCACGTCTGCTTTAATATACCAGTAACTTGACTTTCAATTTTAAAAACATTACTTTTCATCAAAGCATTTTTACGGCTTTTTATGAGTTCGCAAGAAAACGCTACTCTATGAACAGTCAAATGATCAAATTATTGCTTGCCAACTATACTTACATACATTTGTATTTCGAAATTCCGCGTGTCTTATTTTCATTCATGTTAAAGATACTAGTAAACGTTTACATATATGATTGATTTTTCCAGTCTGAATGAAGAGAACCTTTGTGAATTTCTTAATTATTGTAAAAACTCCCATTCAGAAGCTACAAAATCATCAACACATGAACATAGGAACGAGGATGAAAACCGTCAAAGTCTACAGGAAACCTTTCTTATATATAACCCCTGTAAAAGAATTCAAAGAAACTGATGCTGAAAAACGGCGTGAAAATTCAAGCAGTCGAGAAACAAATTATAATTCAGACACTTGGAAAAAAACGTTGTGTTGATTAGCAATAAATTAGATGAAGTGCCAAGAAGCATTCAAGAAAATCCCCAGAAAATCGTATCTGTTTAATTATACTTTCCATTTTATTGAATTTTTTTACCAACCAACGGGCGGTTGGTTTTATTTATAACTTTTTCATGAAGCGTTTTAACTTGACCTTTAACTCGTCGGTACACATTTGGAAGATTTCTACTTAAACGGTGACTAACATTAAAAATGCGCGAGAAACTTAATATTTCATGACATCTCATGTGTTACGTTCGATAGACACGAAGGAATGCGACAGCTCTGAGACTGACATTCTACTTGCTGATATCGAGTCTTCAGGAAATTCAATTACGGGCACGGAAATCATTATTTGTAACAAATTAAACCAATATGTTGCAGGCAAGTGTCCCCTTCGTAACATGCAGAGCCATTAACCATCTTCATTTTTTGGAGAAAAAAAACCCATAAAACGTGTCGTGTTTCATCTCTTTTTTTTGTTGAAAGTTATGCATGACCATGTCCTTGAATATTTGCCACTCCAATTTACAGAAAAATTGCAGGCCTCTGGGGACCACTTTTGTCGGAGATGGCATCTCGTCTGGTTAAATGCACATCATGTTTGAAATCTGTGTTTTACAAAACACTGTCGGAGACATCCTAAATGATCGCTGGAACTTCGGTTTGCAGGATTAAATATGAGCTAACAAATCTCAGCTGAGACATAAAGAAAGTTATTGTACTGCTATTGCTTGTAATAAGTTTCTTTTCTTTGTCGCAGTGGCGATTTTCACTGTAATTTGACACACTTCTTTATTCTTTTATATGACTGATCGCGTGTCAGCAGTATATGATAAATTCTCTTCTATCCTTTTTGATCTATCTTTCATTTTCGATAAAATTAGCTATTTTCCAGAACATACCATAAGGTAAAGTTACTGCTTTTTGAAAAATCCTTTCAAACTTTTCGATTTTTATGTAAATTACAAAATAAACGGTAATGACGGTAATACACGCAAAGAAATATTTGTTACATCAGAAACTTGAAATATATATATATTTTACACATAAACAGTGCTCTATTTGTTTATTTCGTACTATATCATGATCTTTAAAAAGATCAAAAGAAATAAAACAAAGCAAAACTTTATTTTGAATTCACTTGTTTTTTTTTTTTAAATTGAGTATAAAATTATATTCAATTCAAAATAAATGTCAACTTAACCCAAAAGGATCACAATTCAAATTTGATTGTTTGTCTGATTTTTTTTCTAAAAAGAAAGTTTTCTATTCAAGAAAATCTTCTATAGCCATATGTATCGCGATCGACCAACAAATTATAAAAACTTACCAGTTTAACAGAATAAGAATTTCCAATTCTCCATGCTAACAATGATCCTCTCTATAGAATCACTGATTTCGAGTAAAATCATATCTGCAGCAGCAGTGCTAATATTCAATTTGATACCTAGTGTAGAACATCGATGGGTGTAGGGAGAAATCTATTGATTTTCCCTGGTGTGTGATGATTAACATATCATGCCGATGTAATATACAGGCTAAAGTTTAAATCTGTTAAATAATTTTTAATCCTATAAAATGTCAATCATTTCTCTTTTCTAAATAATTTGAAAGGAACCAGTGAAAATGCGAAATTGAATCTCCGATAAGTTACATGCATAATACCTATTTTTTCTATCGCTGGAAGTAATTTAACTTAGTCATGATAAAGTTATACACAAAAGGACATTTAACATTTGGAAACAAATGACATTCACTATCTGTGATTGTTAACGAACCGTTTCATCAAAAGACAAATCTATATATTCCTTACAAAGTTCATTATTTGAGATAGTCTAACTGTTGTAATAAAAAGGACAAGCCTCTTTTCTTTATTATACCCATCGATCTAATTTGCCAGGCCTCAAGGAGATGGCCAACCCGTAATTATTTTTTTTATCTCGACCATCTTCAATTTACCTTGTAAGTAATTATAGATCAAGTTTACCTCTAGGTATATGTACAGATAGATGTCTGTCTCCCTTACCGGTGTATGGGTGTCAACAGCACTTATATAGTTCTGGTCCCCTGGACTGTCCTCGGTGATTTACACAAGTTTCTGGAAAGTCAATTTAGATAAAATAAAATATATTTAAAATCTAATTAAAAAAAAAAAAAGTACGGACTGTTTTTGACGAAGAATAAAAATGTGATTTAAAGGTTTGAAGCATTAATTGATTTCCATTCTTCGTGGGCGGCAGTTCAAAATCTGTATTTTCAGGCAAAAAGATTAAGCCCTCATTGTTCATGTAATAAATAGGTTTTTGTAACATTTGATACTTTTTACACAGAGATATTGTTTATCGATCTACTGTTATATAATCTGATAACATATTTACAGGATGCTAACCCGTGTGCATAAGATAAAAACAGGAAAACATTGTACAAGGAACCTCTAGTATAGAATTTCCTCGGTTGTACACGTGTACGGGACGGATTCTTATTGCAATAATCGTTTATTTGTGCAAATAAACAATACTGTTCCACAAAGTAGTGCTTCAGTTATTTAAGATAAGCATCGAAAATGCTTTGTAGAGCTTTTTATATACTCTAGGAAGAACACGTGTACTATTAGGCTCTGATTTCAGTGTTTTGTCCAGATTAAGTTCATCGTTGTAATGAAAACAAACCTGGTGGTTAATGAAATAAGCAAGTTTTCTTAAGCTGCCTTAATTTTTTGAAAGATTTCATTAGAGGAACTGTCAGATACTGTATGTCTGTAAATGAACAACAATTTAAAGGCTCATGCCTGGCACCCTTAATGTAGGTCATATTTAAGATTATGAATGGGTTGTGGTTTGCATGAAACGTCCATTTGAATGATTAGAAGAATTCGAGCAAAGCTCGAAATACCTCAAAATTACATAGTGAACACTTGTGAAATTCTGATTTACTCACCATTTGAAAGCACTTCGAGGAGTGAACTTATTTTCAAAAAAATCTTAATTATCTTTTGATGAATTAAAGGATAAACAATTATTCAAAATCAATATGTTTTCTCATATATATAGTTTAATACAATCATTTCAAAATTCGAGTTGTGCAAATATAAAAAGGAATATTCAGTAATTTGGTATAAAAACCAATTGTGTTAAGGGAACAATAGCTTTAATAAACTCTTGTTGATGGTTTGGAGGCAAGAGAGTTAGTTTTCCAACGACAGCGTTAAGGTGGGATTCTTCTCTGGTTTCTGACTAGATCGAATATTCAAAGTATATTTGTTGATACCGGTATATATGTCTTATATATTTAGATGTAAGATATTTAAAAGACCATATTTTTGCTTTCCTCATCACAATTATACAACTTTAAATAGAAATGGTAAACTGCGTTTGAAAACTAGCAGGGACTATATACTTGGCGGAATGGTAGCGTATGAAAATGTCTTCTTTTCTGCCCCTCAAAGTTATTATAGAACATTGAATTTAGTTATAATTTTTATGCAATCGAAGACTAGGCGAAATTTTCAAATGTAAGTTAAATTAATAATAAGGGACTAAAGTTTCAAAATATATCAAATAAATAAGATTTTTTACACATACTAGAACTATGTTGGCTTTTAAATGCTTCAAATCTAAGTACAGATTTGAGCCAAAAATCCGTAAACAGTGTTTTTTCTCTCTTAGTAAACGATCAAAATTTGTAATTTTTGTATCATTTTGTACCTTTATGTGACAACTTTACTATATGTGAAAATAAGAAAAAGTTAAACACAGGAAGCATAAAAAATAACTAATAAATCCTAAAAATTTAAGAAAAGTAGAGGAAATTCGGATTAGCAAAAATCCATTTTATTTAAATTATCCATGTCAGTTTGGTAATATCATCTTATAGGCCCTATATAGTAGTATTTTTTATGCAAAAAGAAAGACATTCAATCTTTTGAATTACAAGTAAGGATTGTATGACTGGAAACAGTAATTTTTTTATTCTTAATGTCCTGGAGAAAAAGTAATGACCTTGACCTGACCTTGCCTCTTATATTAAACGGTCAAATTTAATCTCACTGATACCATCACTTAGTGATAGTGTCCTCTTGATTCTAAAAAATTTCATTAATTTTTTAATACAAGAAATGTGAGAAGAATCCTACCTTAAGTCATGGTCAGAAATCACGCACCTTGAGTTGATACAATCTTAGGAGACTGAATTTATTCAAGAGCTCTGTCATTATTTTGTAATTCTTAAACATGTATGGGAACAGAACACGAAAAGACGAAAGGACATTATAAATTTATCGCTGACGCTCTCAATTTGCAATCAAAATTTGCGTGTTATCAGGTCTGTCTTGAGACTTGGTTTTGGTACATTGGAGAACTTAAGCGGATTTACGTAATTATTATGACTTATGGATTCTGTTATAATTTTTTTTTTATTTTATGTTGAAAAAAAAACCACATACTATAAGACATGTGTCTTCACTAATTTGTAAAATTTATATGTTCATAGTACAGTTTTTCTTTGTATCTTATATACCCATGTATATTATAATATTTCATTTACAATGATATTGAGAATTATTATTCTACTGCGTTCTGGTTCTGTAATACTGATAAAAAAAATAATATATAACAATGAAATACATGGAGATAACGAACAGTATTCAAGCTCTAAAGTCCATTTAACAATACAAATTCGATCAGAGCAAACACGAACCTCCAAAACATAGGTGGTAGATCAAGTGCCATAGAGGAGTGAGCATCCTCGGCCGACCGTTCACAAGCTCCGTGCGCTCCTTGTCATGATCAGGATATAGCGAAAAAAAATCTGTCGACAGTTCGGTGTGTATTTAATTGCCTAACAAGTAGTATGAAAAACGACAGTCATCATTTGACTTAATGATAAATTGTAGTTGCTGACAAGGTCATTGTATTGACCTAAGAACTTACGAAATGATGACTTTGAACGAGACTGCTAATATTCTTGTTTCATCAATTTGTTTGTCAATAATTACCTCCTTTTAGAGATTGTTCATACGAAGAGCAATTGCATGTTCTCAGTAACTGAATCAACTGATAGATACATGTACGTACCCCGTAAATAGGTTTATTACTGCATAAGAGAGGGAAGTTGACGATTGACAAGTAAAAATCAAAACGTTTCTCATTAAAATTAATTCAATGAAAAATATGAAGATAACGAACAGTATTCAAGCTCTAAAGTCCATTAAACAATACAAATTGGATCAGAGCTAACACGGACCTCCAAAACATAGGAGGTAGATCAAGTGCCATAGAGGAGTGAGCATCCTCTCTGCCAACCGGTCACACCCACCATGTGCTCCTTGTCATGATCGGGAAATAACGGAAAATCTGACGTCAATTCAGTGTATAAATAATGGACTTACAATTACTATAGTAGTATGAAAAACGTCAGTCAGCATTTGAATCAATGTTAAATTGTATTTTCTGAAAAGGCCATTGTATCGACCATAGAAATTACGAAATGATGACTTTGAACGAGACTACTGATATTTCTGTTTCATCAATTTGTTTGTCAATAATTACCTCGCTTTAGATATTGTTCATACGTAGAACATGCTCTTGCGTATGAATCAACTGAGATATATAAACTCCGTATGCAGGAGATGAAGGTATATTGCTGTATAAGTAAGAAAGTTGACGATTGAAAAGTTAAAGTCATCAGGATTAGCTTATAGCTTGCTTGTTAGATTACCATTAACGCCTTTTTCAAGTAAAATATCCAAATATGAAACAGATGTGTCAGACTCTTTGGTATATTTTACCTCAAACTGACCAGAATAAATCGTATCGACACAAGAAAAGAAATTACCATTCTTAATTGGCACACACACAAACAAAAAAAAAAACAATCAAAAAAATTCAAGATTGCAAATTATAATACAAACGATTAGTAATTCTGTATTCGATTGCACACCCCTAATAAGTATAATCCTGTATATGACAATTCATATGAAATCAACTTGGTCTTCTAACACTGGAACAAACAGAAAAAAGGATCATGTTAGCTGGAATTTTGTTGCATATATTTAGTACATAGTCATGGGCATTCATCTGATCCGTGTTTCTGATAAATTTCCTTTCTCAGGATATACATTTGCCACCTGAAATTTTAAGATTACATTCTCGTTAGCAGTAGTTTAGTTGACAGGATGCTTTAAAAATACTGGTAGTAATTAATCATTAACGTTATCATGACAGAAATAAGTAAAGTTACCGAACAGAAATCAATCCCAAAAAGAAAAGGTTAAAGTGTCGTCATAGGCAGACCAAAGACATTCAAAGATAAGAATTCAAAGCTTAAGTCAGTCAAAACGCTACCACAAGAAGAAAATGTAAAAAAAAAAAAAGAAGGAAAAACTAAAAATGATCCCGACTGTCATACAGTTTAGTTGGTAGTGTGGCAGTTATTATCTATATTAATGATCTTCCAAATAAAAAAAAAACATTTGAGACAGAATCTAAGTTATGTGTCTTTTATTGGTCCAATAACTTACAGAAGAGTTTACGTTATTTATGCTCTTCGGAATTCTAAAAAAAAACTTTTAGGATGACCTTAGTCTCCAAGACTTCAAAGTTGTTAAAAAGAAACTCCAGTACCCTTTTACATTTAACTTCAGTGTACTTGACTGTTGAATCTGCATTTTTACAAAGTTATTTTAGAGATGACCAATCACAAGATGAGAAAATTTTCAAGTTCTGATTTCATTGAAGTTCCGACTACGATGTTATCAAAACTTCTCGACTCAAAATAAAATATGGAGATACTTCAAAGTCAATTTCTGACCTGCTTGTTTGCCTGTTTTCTATCTTAAAGTTCATGATTTAGCAGAGACAATTATGGCGTGTAATATGTTGCTATATTCGATAGTTTTGTACGTGATGTATATTTAAAATCTTGTGACGTATATTCAAAATCTTGTGACGTATATTCAAAATCTTGTGATGTATGTTCAAAACCTTGTGATGTATTTTCAAAATCTTGTGATGTTCATGCGATATCTTGTGATGTATGTTCTATAATTTTGTGATGTATCTTCTATAATCTTGTGGTGTATGTTCTATAATTTTGTGAAATATGTGCAATATCTTGTGATGTATGTTCTAAATTCTGTGATGTATGTTCTATAATCTTGTGATGTATGTGCAATATCTTGTGATGTGTATGCAAAATCTTTGTGATGTATATTCAAATCTTTGTTATGTATGTTCTATAATGTTGTAATGTATATTCGATAATCATGTGATGTATATTCAATAAGTGCAAAAATGGCATTGTGGGTAATATGACGCAATAGTGTTCTAGTAAAGTAAGGACAATTGTCATTGAGGGCAATAACGAATTTAGTACGGGGGAGATGCAAACGTAGATCAATTGGACTTTAATACAAAGAAAAGATACATGAAATATGGATTGTGTATGAAGATTTATTGAGGAAGATGTAAATGTAATAAATAGCGTGGAGTCCTCAAATCATCGACTCTCCTTTTCACAGCCTTTTGGTCTAGTTCTACTTTCACATTTTAGACCCATGAAAACAGTTCTTACAAAGGTTATCGAAATAAATCGAATATTACCCACAAATCAATGATTACATATACATCACAAGATTTCTTGATCACACATCACAAGATTTCTAGATCATACATCACAAGATTATAGAACATACATCACATGATTTTGCATATACATCACAAGATTATAAAACATACCTCACAAGATTTTGCATATACATCACAAGATTATCGAATATATATCACAAGATTTAAAATATACATAACAAGATATTGCACACACATTTCAAGTTTATAGAATATACATCACAAGATTTTAAATATATATAACAAGATATTGCACATACATCACACGATTAAAGAACATACATCACAAGATTTTGAATATACATAACAAGATAATGAACATACATCAAAAGATTATCGAATATACATAACAAGATTTTGAATATTCATCACAAGATTTTGAAAATACATCACAAGATTATCGAATATAGCAACATTTTACACGACATAGTCAATGAGCTAATTAAAATACTGCATATTTATTTTTAATTTTTTTAAAAAACATTTTCTTTTATTTAGTAAATATATAACCCATATTTTTCGTTCTTTCCTTTTTTTTGAATTTCTGTATAATCTTCGATTGAATATTTCAAGTTCTACTGTACAACTCGGCGCTCTTATCAATGCTGCTATTTGTGCACAGTACAAATAACAGAAAACGGTTACACAGCTGTACAAAACAAATAGAAAAGTTAGAATATATCAGTGTTTGACATGCCATAATCGTTAATTAATTATAAAATGCATGCTAAAATTCAGTCTCAAATGATTCAGCATTTTTCATTTAGGTAAGATGGTACTGTTGCTAAAGCGTATGTCATATCCATGGGAAAGTTGATGAAAAATGATAAAAGTAATTTTGCTCGTTTAAATAGATCTTAGTCATCGTGATTATAAATATTCTATCAGAATGAATTTTTACAAGTATTTTGCCACGGATTGATACTTTGGTTTGAAATTGAATCGTGTTTTCCCCCCGCAAATCAGGCCTAGATATAGTAATGTGATAGCTTAATCCATTGGCAAATAAGATAATAACTGGATTTCAGTTTCGAAAGTTGCTTTCTTCATAATTCAGTGAGATAACATCAAGGCTTAAAAAATAATGAATTTTTAGTATTAACAGCCTTTCACATTTGCGACAACTCATAAAGACGCTTCAGGAAAATTTCGACTTCAAATCAAAATATATACTTATAAGTATTCATTAATTCATGGTATCTGTCTGACCTCATTCCAAATTAAATTTTGAAAAGAGCACTGACTATTAGGGATTGGTGCCTTATTTCTTCTTAATTGGAACTTTATGGTCCGAAACGTGCGACTCAACACATAAATAAAGTAAAGGTTGTGATCATTTAAACACCTAAATTTCCTCGACCATATTGCATTGGCAAAATGACGATCCCGTATTCACAATATCAATACTGAATATCGTTTTACATATAAAAATGGTTTTTATTTACATTAATACAAGTGACACTCCTCGTAGTTTCAAATTACAACACTGGTCTCTTGTGACAAGAAAATTGCAATTTGGGGAAACCTGTTTAGTATTAAGAGTTTATCAAATTTTAATTTTAAACCAACAAAACCCCACCCTTCGGTCTGATTCCTGGCGAGGGAAGAAACGATTTTCAAAATTTGGATAAAATCTTGTGCACACCTTTTATCAATTAGATTGTTATGATTTCATTAAAACTGCATTTTTAAAATTATGATAAGAAATCTCGCCCTGACAAAATATGATTTCAATATCATCTTAACAAAAATAGTTTTATCCCTCCCCGAAATAAATAGCTTATTTTGAATTGTTTAATGAACTTCTGAGTTGGCAACACAGATAGTAAAATGTTTGATGAAAAGAATCCGCCATGTTTTGATTGGATGTAATTTATATCATGTTTGTGATTCCTTGGCCTTAGATCCAAAATCGAGTAAATTTTGCTGGCTGAAATTAATTTTCAATCGAAATCATGAAATTATATATAATAATTACTGGTATATGGAGATATATTCAGTATTCAAGTTCTCAAGTCCATTCAAACAAAATTATACAAATCAAAAGCAGAGAAAACAAGGACATCTAAGACATCAGAGTGTGGATGGTACCAAGAAGGAGTACTAGTAAGTAATTCCTGCCGACCCGACACATTAGGAGCAGAGCAAACACAGACCTCCAAAACATCGGAGATGGGAGATGCCATGGAGGAGTGAGCATCCCCTGCCGACCGGTCACACCCTCCGTGCACTTCTTGTCATGATCGGGAAATAACGGTAAAATCCGTCTTCATTTCAGTGTATAAATAAATTTTAATTTCTAGGTTACCTTATCTTACCTTACCATCTTTTTCTAACAAAGGATGTTCGAAGTATACTTCCAAATCCATATATAGTGAAAATACTATTTTGATATTATATTAATTTATTCTTTAAAATTTATCAAAAC
This sequence comes from Saccostrea glomerata, assembly GCA_003671525.1. Classification (NCBI taxonomy): domain Eukaryota; kingdom Metazoa; phylum Mollusca; class Bivalvia; order Ostreida; family Ostreidae; genus Saccostrea; species Saccostrea glomerata. The sequence goes on along the minus strand of PRKT01000015.1, from coordinate 2,399,771 downwards.
AATTTCAAATTTTGGCCAACCCCTTTTGCTAATAAACTATAATTCTGAAAAACTGAAAAAAAATCTAAACCGATTTTTTTCCTTTAATCCTGAAAACTGAATGTTTATTCATCGCTAATTTAAAAGCAACAATACCGTTTTTTTTTTCTAACAAACATCACATCTGTAAACCGTAGTTTACTTAAATTAACTAGAGAAAAATACTGAGCTATCCTATCACTCGAGACATATTTTGAGAATTTGAATTTCAAATTTTCATGCATTCGATAGCAGTGGTGGAAATTTTTTGAACTAGCTTGATAATTATATTATCATACAATATCATAAATGTTTTTGAATGATTAGTTAAACTTTTAATTACTTCGATATTAAACTTTAAAAGGTATTTTGTTGTTAAGGTGGTTGTTAATAAATCAATAATTGATTTTCTTTCATTGATTAACAACTCATTCCTGTGAGTTTCGGATTTTTAGACCTGTGACTGTGATTAGAACACCTTATTCAGATATCGAAAGTTTTGATTTTAATTTAGTTTCCTCCTTTTGGCTCCAAAGACAAGAAACACGATAATGTTCAGTGAAAGGCCTTCTAACTTTGTTTAACTTCGTAACTTTGTAAGCTGATACCCGGTATTAAATAGATACTCGAGGTTCTGATTGACAAAATCAAAGTGGTGTTCGGAGATCAGGTCTTCCAACAATTTATTGGAATTCCCATGTGTACCAACTGATCCTCGTTACCAACAGACCTTTTTTTATTCATATGAAGCAAAATTTGTTCAAAAACTCTAACTTGAAAAGAAGAAATCATTTGTTGTGGCCTTCAACTCGACATTTAGATATATCGACGACTCAATTTACAATTGTTATTACCATTTTTATGTCGACACGAAATAAAAGATACCACAGAGTCTGACATATTTGTTTCATATTTGGATCTATTTATAGAAAAGGCCGTTAATTGTTATCTTACAACCAAGCTTTATGATAAGCGTGATGACTTTAACTTTTCAATGGTCATATTCCCTTACTTATGTAGCAATGTACCTTTGTCCCCTGCATATAAAGTTTATATATCTCAGTTAATTCGATACGGAAGACCGTGTTCTACGTATTAACAATTTCTGAAACGAGGTAAGTTTTTGACAAACAAGTTGATGAAGCAAGAATATCAGCAGTCTCGTTTATAGTAACCATTTTGTTAGTTCTATGGTCAATACAATGACCTTGTCAGGATATACAATTTATCATTAGTCAAATGCTGACTGACTTTTTCAAACTGACTGTTAGGCCATTATTTACACGCTGGGGTTTTATCCGTTATTTCCCGATCATGACAAGAAGCACACGGCGGTTGTGACCGGTCAGCAGAGAAGGCTCACTCCTCCATGGCATCTGATCCCACCTCTGATGTTTTGAAGGTATGTGTTTGCTCCGCTCCTATTCTGTAACGTTGAATAAGTAATAAGTTTTTAGAACTTTTGCCCAATCCAAATTGTAAAGTATATAAAATAAAATATGTTCAAATCATTCTGTAACGTTTCATGGACTTTTGAGCTCGAATGCTGTTCGTGATCTCCACATATTTCATGGACATTCACATCGGCTAGGTAGGTTAAATAATGATCAATTTGACTGAATTTTTAAACTCTTTCACTGTCTTTCAACAATTTCAAAACTTTTTTAAGCTAAATCCTTATCTCCTGCAAATGAAATCCTGTAATTTTGTCTTATTCTTTTTTGTAAACTTTGAAACTGAGAAATGCTTAAATGAAATGTTGTGTATGAAAAAATTATACCTAGGAACCTTTCAGTTACAATTTAAAAAATATATATATAATTCAATATTAATTTTAAGGGCCAAACATATTGTGAAATCACTAATTTTCTTAAGAATAATTAAATATTGTTTTTGATGTATTATATGATCCACAACAAAGTATCAAAATTGTGATCAGAACACTGCTACTCTTCTTAACTCATTGAACAAAATCCTGACAAACCACTTTTTTTCGTAAAACCCACGAAAATTGCAAACCTACACGGCATAATCAAACCCCGTTTTTACATATATTTTATCATTTTAGAGACTATCATGTTCCAGATATTTAAACGACCTAAAAGATCAATGCATGGACAAAAAATTATCATAATCAATGAAACATTAAAAATTGATAGGAAATCCATATCATTTGCTCATTTTAATGAAGTATTACGTTGGGTAAAGTTGAAATATGGTATAAAAGCAATATTATTCGACGAAACGATGCAAGCAGCGTTTTGAAGCTGTCGTTATCTTTCGTGTATTCTCCTCTTACTCTAAATGTGAGAAAAATCTTATTATTTTTTGTAATAGCTGCATTTCTATGTGACATGAAATTGCCAATTAAAAGCAAAAGTCTGGCTAAAAGTTTATTTTGTGAAAAACAGAACACTTATTTTTAGATAAGAGATTGCAACAGGAACGCAATACTTTTAATGTTCCTTTTATTTTGTCTGTTTCTCTTTTTAAGCTTAAATGACAATAAACACGTTTTGTCATATATATGATAAAAGGGGAGACAGCAGGTTGAGGCACAACATTTATCTCTTCAGTATGCTCTAATTGATATCTGAGACACGATATTTTACTTATGCTTTTTAAAATTTTTCTCATTTGTTGTTAGTTAATGACTAGATCTCATCCCCTTGGCTCCACTATGTATATATGAATCACCTAGTGTCCTATCATCACTTGTTTTTGTCAGTCTCTCAGTCTGTCCAACTTTGTTTTCTGACCTTTTCCCTAGATGTTTGCAGAAAATTAGCTAAATTTGGGATTTGAGTCTACCTTCAAGTTGACGATTTACTAATTTAGCTTACATTTAGTCTGCTTTGACAGAATAAAGGAGACTCAGTTTAGCTTATGTTATGGTTTCAATAAGACTTTCCCTTTGATATTGACTGTTATTGATAAAATGTACTGTGACATTCATAAGTCTTTGCTTTCTAAAAAAGCAATATTATAATCAAGAAAGCCAAATTCCTTTGAAAAAAAGTACTTACTGTTATTTACTGAGTAGTATCTAAATCCCAGTCTTAATTTACTTGTTGCGTGACTTCATCTCATTTTAAAAGCATGCATTTGCTCACTTGCAAACAAGCATTCGAAACAATCTGAAAAAAATATATGAAACTTTAACGATTCTAATGAAATGATAACCAAGTCGGATATAATACTTTGATCGACAAAAGCTAGAAAAGATTATGGAATATAATGTTTCTATTGATGAAGCTGCTCACATAATCAATAAACTAAATTTTAACCCAATTTAACTATCATGATGTTGATACATTAACAGTTTTCAGAAGATCCTATTTATCATTATGCATTACTGAAATAACACTGCATGTATATGGTTCTTTTCGTGTCAAATATGAATCTGAGTGAGTTTTAGTGCTATGTCACTAATTCAAATATTACTTAAAATATAAATTCAACATACATGTACATAAATGTTTTGTAAGCGATTTCCGGCATAAAAAAGAACAAAACTAAGATCCCCTGAGATAGTGAATAATTAAGTGTTGGTATTGCTGGGTCCCGAGGCCAGGTGGTGTTGTGAAATAATGAAGAGGGACTTACAGTGTAGCCGGGCATTAACACCTAAGTCCCCCAAAACGCATAACTGACAAGTTACTCGATCTGATACAAAAACCGCTCGCAGGATGCAATTTCATAGAGGTTGACCAGTGGAGAACACTGTCTGTTATCATTATCCATTAACAGTGCGGGCAAACTAAAACTGTTATTGACAAGGATTTTTTTTTATTATGTATATAACTAGAAATTTAAATAGGACAAACTCTCAAATACTGATAATTATGTGTAATTAGCTGTCAATGTCAATAGCAGTTCGTAGTTTCTTTGTGACATATAACAGTTAAAATGGTTGTAGATCGAAAGGATGTTCATGCTTGTGACTTTTCTTGCGTGAATCAATTATGAAATATAGTCCATATGTTTCAAATTGATTTTGAAACCCAATCTTATTAGTAGCCTACTTTTAAATAAGCACTGACACGGGACCTCTGGCCCAAAGGACCCACAACTTATACTTCAAAGTGCCGAGTGTGTGGCGAAGTAATAGTTGCTTCCTAATTTTTAATGACTTTGGTCAAACGCTTGAGGTTTGAAAAAGTTTTAACCCATGCATGACCTTTCGATCACGGAACAAGCGCTCCGCCGATTAGCAACAATGACGTAGAAAAAGAATTCCCACTAAAACACCCTTTTTTTTCCAATTTTTACAGTAGCTCTTCTTTAATTTGATAATGAGTGTCCTGTTTTAGTGGAAATGAACAATGGATATGAATATTTGGCCATATTTGTAAAATTAATGTATACACCGAAAGTATATTGCACGTCTTCAGTACAAAACTAATCATATACCAAAAGATTAGTTGGTTATTTCATCAAGTCTAAGAAGAGTTCAGGAAAGCATGTTTTTGTAGGGAACAATTGTTTTTGACCACTAATTGACCCGGTGAAAATCGATTGCAAAACCTCATTTGACACCTACAGCACTCTCTCTATATATTATAAAATATGCCAAAATGTGAAAAACTGGAAGAGTAGTTTTAGGTAACAGGTTTTGTGGAAAAAACATTGATGGCCCAAAGTTGGCCCCAGAGTCAAAATGAAAGTTTTAAAACAGATATATGCTGAAACATGTAATGGAAAAACTTTTTAACTTTTAAAAGCTCAATTTAATGTTTATGTCATTAAATTTATATGATATTTCTTGATTAATATTTAATATGATCTTTATACCGGGGGTATATTATAACCAAATATTATATCCTTTGTGTAATTAATAAATCATTATGCATTCTCCATTAAATATATCTCTTTCTTCGAAACAAAAGTACAAAACCAAGTTGACACTAGCAAAGACTTTAATTCTAACTCGTCCATAAAAGACATTATTGTTGAACTACTGATTTTGTTTGTCAAGACCAGTTCACGAGAATCCACTCTCTGTGAAATAAGACACAAATTGATCGTGTAGCATACCAATTCAACGGAAATAGATTTGGAAATATGAATAGGAACTGTTCACATTGTAAGCTCTATTGGTCGCTGACAAAAAGGAATAAAACATCGCATATAAAATTATATATGTCTGTCTGTCATGTTTTCTCCACTGTAGGTTGTGTGGTTTTAGATCTAGACTACATCAAAAACACTCTCTATGTTGATTCCTCATGTCAATGAACAATTTTGTCTGGTTTTGGCAACAACAAAAAAAGAGAAGCGGTTAAAATTGAAATTGGTACTACCCACTTGATATTGCACCTAAGGATGCAAACTAGCGGAACATTCCCTTTGTGTACATGTAAGACCTATAGACTTGCTTACAGACAACAAATGTCAGTGCCAGCTTCGAAATCATTTTTCGGTTAAATTGATACACGTAATAACATGCACTCATCCCCAACCATCACCCAAAAGGACAATTCTGTTTCAACTTAGGTGGTTAAGCAATACCAAAACATTCGAAGTTAACATTCTCATTGAAATATTGAGAGATAACGAACAGTATTGAGGCTCAAAAATCCATTAAACAAAATACAAAACAGGAGCAGAGCAAACACTCTTATAAAAACAGAGCAAACATTCTCAGGAAAACAGTCTTTAAGAAAATTTATTTTGCAAATGAAACTAAATGGAATCGACATATGAATGAATATAACTCTTGTTAACTTATGATTAACAAAAGTTAGATTCATTAATATAAGTCGTCGATATATCTTAGTGTCGTGTTGAAGAACAAATCATATCTTATTTTCTTTTCATGCAGAAGCTATGAAATAAATTCTGCTTCATAAAAATATAAAAGCAGGTTTGATAATAAAATTGAGCCCCTATCGTTTGTGCCCTTTCGTTTGTTGCTACGAACTGTGATCTAAAACTGTTGCAAAACAGTGTTTTTTGTTAAAAAAAATATTTAAGGCTTTTGTAATTTAGCAAGTTAGGGTATATTTACTACAAGAGTATTGCAAACAATTATACTGTTTTAATTTTTTTTAAAATTTAATTTACGCTTTTTAAAAGTTCGGCTCTCTATAATTGCCCTTGCTGACGATAGTAAACTTGTCACGTGAGTTCATCAAGGTCTTAAATTTAAATAAAAAGACTGATTATAAAAAGCAATGGGTTTTTGTAAACTTGTCGATTTTAAAAATTATATACGTAGTGATTAGTAAACGTTATTCTTTATACGTTTTCGTGAATTTTATTAAATAATGTTTGAAATTGTTATTTTCTGTTGCAATTTGCCAATAATTAAAGAATAGAATATTAATAGTTGATATTCTATTTTGTTAATTAAAGAATAGAATATTAATAGAAAAATAAATCCGATTATTTAAAAAATGATAAACGCTCAATCATAAAAACCCAAACAGATGATGAATGGTTAAATTGACGTTCTTATCAGTTAAATATTTCATCGTAGTTAAAACAAGTTGAGACGGAAGGGGTTGGTCTGTTTCAAAAATATTTCCACAGCGATAAATGCTTCGATCATTTATCCATCGTAGCAAGTTTACAACTACTTTGTACATGAGTCTTATTGCTAGGAGTAAAGTTCTAACGGTTAAACTGTCCTGGTGGTCTTGTGCATGTTGTTGTTAAGAACGTTGCAAAACGAAAATAAGTCATACCATTATAACTTGCAGAGAACATGCAAAACCAACGTTTGCTTGCACGACAAAAAAAGACTTGTTAATTGTATATTTCTGTAAATGTCAATAAAATATGTGCAAATAAAATCTCAAACATGTAAACCCTTTAGTATTGTGTATTTCATTGATTTCTTACCCCATAAAAGTATTATTCAGAAATGGATATGTTTCTCTTAATTAAAATAATCATTTCATGATTTTTTTGCAAATGGTTGTTCATTTTAATAACCAATTCTGTTCCACCTTTCTTACAATACAAGGGACTTGAACGAATTCCGGTTAAGTTTGGGGAATAATATTTATACAAAAACTTCTAAACAGCATTTCGATCTTGAACTAAATTCGAGCAGACAGAACTCCTTGAATCTTATAAAAGGCAGGAAATTAGCACGAAAACGAAAATCGTGTCAACTACACACTATGATATTATCTCTCATTTACAAGCAGACGAGAGTAGCCTGGCCCTGACGGATTCAGTTTATTAAATACTTCTATACCAGACTAATTATAAGGAAGATAAGAATAAATGCATATATTAAGGAGACGCGCCATGAAGTTAATAATGCACTTGTCAGAGCTTTGCATGGTATTATAAATTTAACAGGTCTGGACGAATTCCAAATATGGAAGTCAAGAACGATAACTGAAAGTTGCAATAAATATACATCATGTATACAAGTAATTATTTTTCTGTCCAATTAGACAACAGCCTTTTTACGTACCCGAAACATATTTTAAAAGAACAAAAAGATAACACGTGCTTTTGTTTTTTTTCCTCAAAAAGATTTTTTTAACAAAATATCTTTAGAAGTAAGATGAAAACTTTTGAAGAATGTTTTATTCCCTACATATTTACTTGGACAACCTTTGACATTTTTATCTCGGTAAAGAAAAAAAATAATGCATGATACACAATGTAATCGTTTACGGAGGAATAAATCACACTAGCAAGTTCTTATCGAATTTAATTATAACATTTACCAGAATTTATGATGATGCTTAATTTCCATGTGTATAGACCCACCTCACACAAGAGTTTATCGTATCGACTACATTAAAATATCACGCCGGGTTTCATGAGCGCCGAATACTAAGCTATGTAGACTTTAAATGGGCAAAAGGAAAGGTGTAAAACGTGGAAAAAAGAGAATAATTATGCATGAATGTGTTTTTTCCCAATGTCTTACCTCGCATACCAGAAACTGCATGGGCGATTTGTTATAAAAACTAAAAAAAATTAATGAAGACTGTTATCCATTCGATAAGATTTTTATATCAGACTCAAAAAACTGAAAAAAAATTCTGTATTAACGTATATCAAGTTTTTAACGTAAGGTAAAGGTTTGGGATTGCTACCTCCTAGTGACAGATTTTTAATCCCACTTAAAAACGTATTCTAAGCTTTCAAGTTGTGTTTGTTTACAGTAGAATTGTCATAAATATTGTTTTATTCCTAAATGTGCATAAAGTTTACAAAGACTTTGTTCTAAAAAAAATCTTTTGAGCAAAAAAAATTAAAACCACGTGTTTTATTTATTTTCTTATTGGTTTGTCTGAATGCCGTTACCTGATTGGTCAGAAGGCTAGCACCTTGTTTTTTTCTGTGTATTTATAGCAATTCACGATTATCGCTCTTGACTTCCTTATTTGGAAATCGTCCAGACCTGTTTAAGGCGTTGTAAGTATTTTGCTGCTATGTTAAGGAGGGTAATTGTACTGGCATTACTTCTCAATGTGCAAATTAAATATTGCGTCCAAATAATAGAACATTGCAATTTATTGCTGATAATTATTTTATAATTTGAAAAATTTAGTTTAAATAATACTACATCTTGCTACTATATTCTCTATACTAACTCAACTAAATTCTGGTTATCCCACGACTTTGATGATATTTCTATCAAGGAATAGAGGCAAGACAAAACATACTAAACTAAACTACGACGTTTAATAGGGGATTGTTTTCAAAAACCATAACATTTATAGACATTCCAAATTTGAGCTCATCACATCAAGATTCACCCTTCTAAGAAACATGAAAGTTATTTAATTGACCATATTGTTAAAGACTGCTAAAGAATTTCCTTAAAACATAATAAAATTAATCAATTAAAAAAAAATAATATCTCAATCACTTTTAAACATAGTTTTCACTATTTACCATATTTGCGTCGAACAAATACCTGGTCTTTAAACCTTACAAGACAGTTTACTGACTTCTGTTTTTGAAATAGGATTCGGTAACCTGCTGTATTGTTCATTCGAATCATTAGAATCCCCAACTTCGTCTGTTTTACAGACACGCACGGGGTTCAACGTCCTTTATCTGGTCTTGGTAATCCTTGGATTTCATTAAATGATTTTTCACGTATTGAAAATTTTAATAAGTAAGATGCTTAATCATCGCATTGATGACCTTTTACTTTCGTAATTGCAATGATACTGCAATGAATTTGAGATCGTAAGGCCCAGCGTCTAAGTGAACATAAAATAATTACATCTTCTCAATGCATTGTGAACGCTTTGCTTGAAACACACCAAACATGGCATACTTGGTTCCATAAGTAGCACTAATTGACCTCTGTTGATTGTGAGGTCACAAAATCTTAGGTCAATGTCAAACTGGAAACAAAATGAATTGACCGCTACGAAAGCCATGAAGGGACACGTCGATTTCTCAAAAAAGTAAAATCTAATTTGAGATCTCGAATTACACAATCCGTTCCCGCAGATTATCAATTCGTTCCCTCGATTTATAATTCGTGATCTAGAATTACATATTTCGTCGTCACAAATAACTAATTCGTTCCCACGATTTATTATTCGAGATCTCGAATTACATAATTCGTTTTCACAGAATAATAATTCGAGATCTCTATTTGTAATTTGAGATCTCGAATAACAACATCCGATCCCACTGATCAACATATCAGTTTAATGATTTTGGAAAACCGTTTTCTCGAATTTCATTCCTACATAACATATACATATATCCGAGTACATGTATAAAGGCTGGGAAATCCAATCCCTTGTATCAATTAATCGTTCCTTGTAATTCGTTTCAGCAACCGGTAGTTCCAAACTTTTTTTTTTTAATTTAGTCAACGTATATTTATTTTAGAAAAAAAAAACAATTCAAGTGATACTTTATATCTATTAAACAATGAAATATTTTTAAATTGTAAACGTTTTGACTTTATACCACACAAAGTTTTGGAGCTATTGTAAAAATATTTTTTTAGACATGTTGACCTTTGACGAAACCTTAAAGCTTCTGTCTAATTTTGACATTTGTCTTTTTTTTTAACTCTATTTCTGCAAAGTGCAACATTGTAGAGCTCTTTTTCTTGCGTTTTTCTAATTTAATTTTTGCATTAAAAACATCACTCTGGTTTTCTTTGATGTTTACCCTTTAAAATACGTGTTCACTTGACACAAATAAGTAAATGTCCAAGAATTTCAGCAATATATTTTTTCAAGTCTAAATTTTGCAATTTCTATGGTCGATATTTTTGCAAATACAGTTAGTCGTTAGATCGAATGTTGACTGATGGTTTTCATTCATGTAAATTATTAGGCCATTTTTTCACACTGAATTGACAATGAATTCCTCGTTTTCCGATCATGACAAGGAGCACACGGCAGGTATGACGAGTTCGCAGTAACTGCTTACTTGTCCATGGCACTTAGTCCTATTTCGTTGGCTTTCCTAGTTCTAGTTCTAGTTTTGTAGTTCCTAGCTTGAATAGTTCATTTTTTAAATAAACACTTAATCTTCATTCTTTCATTTTTATATGTAAACTTTGTTAACTTGTTCATCTCAGCAAGCTTTATAATTTCTCCACATCGTCACAATCTTGAAAAACAGTAAGGCAGTATGAGGGTTGTCCGTAAAGATTGTGGACAAGCTCAAATTTAAATTCAAGTTGTGTCAAAGATATTTATAATTCTTTACCAGATGTTAATTACAAAATGTAAGATTTTATTCAATCTTAAATGTATAATTACGATTAAGCCTTCATTATTAGACTTGGGATGTTGACCCGGAATATGGCAAAGTTTTAATGAATTTTTTAATCATTTTATATATATTTCATTTGTATTTTGTAAAATCCGTAAAAAATTGGATGATTTAACATTATGAGGTTGACAAAAGTCATTAATTCGAACTTGCGAAATTTGAACGTTCACAGTTTTAAAAGAGCAGAGAAATCGAGGTTAGAATCTATTAAGACAGGATTGTCATTATTTAAAAAAAACGATTTTGAAAAATGGTGGAGCAGTGAGCAGTGATAAAATTTTGTGTAGACATCGGAAAAACATCAACAGAGATCCATTAATTCCTCAAACAGTCGGGATAGTTTAGTTAGCTTTTCTGTAGTGTTTAAGGGGATGAAGGATGTATGGTCACGTGACTCAGTTGATTTACGTCATAATCTCTGATAAAATATGTACAAAAGAGATTGAAACCACAGTACTTGTCTAATTTTTTTTACTGTTTGTTTGCGTTCACCATCTAGTATAAAAATATCTGAAAACATTCAAAATTTCTTGCAAATATTATCAAATTACGGAATAGATTAATCCACTCTGCCGTTTCCCTACTCTGCGCGTCCAGTGCGTCTTTGACGTCATAGTGGATCTCTTAGTTCAGTAAGATCATACACGGGTAGTATAAAACATAAAAACGGGCCATAATATGTACATGGTAGGGTATTTTGTAAATTTCAGAACGCAAAAAATATTTTTACATGGTTGTTGACGGAAAAGTTCTGTGGGTTTGTCTTATTTCGCTTATTTCAGGAATGTGTGACGTCATAGTTGGGTTTTCCCGTACTTGAGAAATGTAAACATGACACGTTTTTCTCATGATCATGACTCGTTTAACTTTGCCCCGTGTAATATTGAGTTCAGCTTCACCAACAGATATTTTTAAAGTTAATCAATACAAAGACGACCCTGAACTTCGACGTAAATATTCAAATATTGAATGATAGGATTTTTTGCAAATTAATTTTTTTATGGTTTAAGTTGTCCTAAAAAAGTCGTAAATTTCCGTCTCCAGATGTGGTGTTACAAAAGAATCTTGCTTTTTCGAATTTTTAACCCTATTCATACTCTAAAATATTTTAAAAGACACATTTCCGCTGGTATATTTTTTATCTGTGGTGAAGAATTTCAATTATCGACCGAGTAATGGACCCAGAAACACGGAGAATAAAAACTCCGATAAGACACTGTGGGGTATGGTATTTGTCATTCAATATCTCAGAAATAAGTCTAGAAACCTATTGATATGTCTGCTTTATAGTATGTAGGACATACTAAATAAGATATTTACAAAATATGAAAAAAATTAAATGACAGGTATTTTTTCAGCTAAAGGTCCTTCATCCCCTTAATTGGCACAAAAGATTTTTGGTCTGAAGGGATAGTTTACCATCTTTCTGAGATAACAGTGCTGTAAAAAATGAAGTTCGTAACGTTACTTTGCTTCATTTTCGTGCATAACGTCGATTCGTAAAGTCAGAGGTTTGATGCTTTCTAGGATGTGAGGCAGGCACTGTAAAATTTTATTTCACGTATGAAACCAGGACAGTTTGAGCAAATTTTTGATGTCTGGTTAAAGCGACATTAGAAATGTATTAAGTTAAACAGTGACTACGTTGAGATAAGTTTTAAAAATGTAATAGTAAGCTTTTGACGTCGGGTAACGCGGTCAAGGATTTTAGTTTTAGTGCTCAGGGTATGAGTGTGTATCTTTTTTGTATCTGATAGAAATATAACTATTTGTACTTTATTGGTGATGAAAACTTCCATATTAAAAAATGAAACATGAATTTGATAGAAATTATACTTTCATATTCTGTATTTTATTAATGTTTTCTTTAGTAATTATCAATGTTGTCCACGACACTCATATATCTAAAGTACTAGGTTAATTATGTGGGATAATTCTATAATTTGTCATCACCGGTCTATGTTTTATAGAGTGAGTGCGTAGCAATTTCTCAGAAACTGTTCACCAAACTAAGTTAAAACATTTTTAGGGTTAATGGATGTGTAGTGTAGGTGTGCGGAACGAAGGTCATTTTGCGCGCATACGCCTGCACGTGCGGGCGCGTGAAGTGAGCGAAATGACTGATATAATTATTATGGCCATAACTTTTACATTTTTTGATAAAATGCTTTGAAACTCATTACATAAAGATATATTAATAATATTAATATCAAGACACTGTCAAATTAGCATGAACTCACGCGCGTGCACGTGAGCTTCGCTCTGATTGGCTGAAACTAAAATCTCAATATCTCTTGTTTTTTGACGAAATGCTTTGAAATTTTAAACATAGTAATGAACTAGGATATTCTACAATATGATATCAAAAAAAAATTCAAGAAATCACGCACATGCACGTGTGCTGCAATCTGATTTGCTGAAACTTTAAAAGGCTATATCTCCTTTGTTTTTTGATGAAATGCTTTGAAATTTAAAACATAGTCATACTTTAGAATACCCTGCAATATGATATACAGAAAAATTAAAAAAAAATCACGCGCATGCACGTGTGTTGCATTCTGATTGGCTGAGACTTTAAAAGGCTATATCTCCTTTGTTTTTTGATGAAATGCTTTGAAATTTAAAACATAGTTATACTTTAGAATACCCTGCAATATGATATACAGAAAAATTAAAGAAATCAGGCACAAGCACGTGTGCTGCATTCTGATTGGCTGAAACTTTAAATGGCTACATCTCCTTTGTTTTTTGATGAAATGCTTTGAAATTTAAAACATAGCCATACTTTAAAATACCCTGCAATATGATATACAGAAAAATTAAAGAAATCACGCGCATGCACGTGTGCTGCATTCTGATTGGTTGAAATTTTAAATGGCTACATCCCGTTTGTTTTTTGACGAAATGCTTTAAAATTTAAAATATAGTCATACATTAGGATATCCTGCAATATGATATACAAAAAAGTTCATGAAATCACGAGCATGCACGTGTGCTGCAATCTGATTGGCTGAAACTTGAAATGGCTATAACTCTCTTGTTTTTCAACCAAACAGGATTGGATTCAGGACAGAGATAAATATAAGGAACTCCTACAAGAAGGTATGGTCATCATGCACGTGCACGCACGTGCGTGCATTTGGAACGAGTGAAATTAAAAATACACTTAAATGAGTGATTTTTAATACTTTTGGACTGAATGCTTTGATATATAGTATATTTAAATATATAGACAAGATGATATGGTAATAACGCACATGCATTCACATGCGCACGGGTTCAATGCTAAAATTTGAATATAATTGGTATCCTTCTGGGTAAATTTTGTTAAAGTCTAAATTACCAGAATTTGTCTTATTTAATGAAGCTTACAGGGAATATGGCACCAAAAGGGAGTTGGGGAGCGTTTGGGGAACATCTGTAACGGTTCCCGTTACAATTAGCACTAGTTTAAGATAATTCCAGTATTTTCGAACAACCCACAGCACAACATCGAATTACAATATCTGTTGATTTTGTAGGTAACAGGTCTATTTATTTATTGACCTTGCTGCTAATTTCGATGCTACATTATACATTATTAATATATTTATTAGCCATCTTTAAAAAATGTTTGGTGCCCTCTCGCGACTGACTTACTAAAAAAAGTGCATTGTACAGCTGAATTTACTTCTTCTTATGAGTATACTTGTTTTACTTATCGAACATCTATCATTGATATATTTTTTTTTAAAATAATCTTAATATCTTTATTGTTTGTGCATTCATTAATAACTTTAAAAACTAGAAATATGTCCATAGGACATGAATGCCCGCCGAGGGTATATTAAACAAGAGGCCCATGGGCCTTATAGGTCACCTGAGCATTATGCAACAACTTTCCAGTTATTGAATTTGATTAATGTTTTAAGCCAGATGGTATATGACATTCACAATTTTGAAAGAGGCACCATTGATCATCATAACAATACACTTAGCAGTTGCTTAGCTTGGTTACTGAATACGCAGGGTAGGGGAACAAAAATGCATTCCAACTAATCAGTAGTGCCCCTAACACTGTGACCAAAACCCCTGACCCTTAAGGTCCACACATTGCACAAATTTTAAAAAGGCACCCTTAATATCAATAAATAAATGGTTTATAAATACAAAAAAACAGATTTCAAACAATAAATTCATTTTCAGGATATAAGTAGAGCCTGCAAGTCTGCAAGATTAGGGCCCTTGCTGATAATAACTATAAAGGTAATTCATCTGCTTTATACCCAGAGACAGAGAAGAAAATTTTCAAATATTTAATGTATTTTCACTATATAATCAATAGAGCTCCGCCCCCCTAACACCAGAACCCCTGACCCTGGGGCCATCAAATTCATAGTTTTAAAAGAGGCATTCGTGCTCATCATAACTATGTACTTAGTTTATTTAATTCCTAGGAGCAGAGTAGAAGATTTTCAAAGAATTCATGTATTTTCAATATATAATCAATAGAGCCCCTCCCCCAACACCAGAACCCTTGACCCTTGGACCATAGAATTCACAATTTTGGTAAAAACACTCTTGCTCATCATAATTATGCACTTAGTCCGTTTATTTAATACCTTGGAGCAGAGTAGTAGATTTTCAAAGAATTCATGTATTTTTACTATATAATCTATAGAGCCCCACCCTAACACCAGAACCCCTGACCCTGGGGCCATAAAATTCACAATTTTGGTTGAGGCACTCTTGCTCATCATAACTATGCAATTAGTTAGTTTATTTTATACCTAGGAGCAGAGTAGAAGATGTTCAAAGAATTCATGTATTTTCACTATATAATCAATAGAGCCCCCCCCCCCCCAACACCAGGACCCTTGACCCTGGGGCGATAAAATTCAAAATTATGGTAGAGGCTCTCTTGCTCATCATAACTATGCAGTTAGTTAGTATATTTAATACCCAGGGGCAGAGAAGAAGATTTTCAAAGAAATCATGTGTTTTCACTATATATAATCAATAGAGCCCCGCCCTGCCACCAGAACCCCTGACCCTGGGGCCATAAAATTCACAATTTTGGTAGAGGCACTCTTACTCATAATAACTATGTACTTAGTTGGTTTATTTAATACCCAGGAGTAGAGAAGAAGATTTTCAAAGAAATAATGCATTTTCACTATATACTTATTTAGCCCCGCCCTAGCATTAGAACCCCTGATCCCAGGGCCATGAATTTCACAATGTTGGTAGAGAACTACATGCTGATTACAATCATGCAAACAGTTAGACTGCTTGATGTCCAGGAGTTAAGAAGAAGATTTTCAAAGATTGCACAAATTTTAGTGGTTTTGGTCCCACCCCCCAGGCCCCAGGGGGGCAGGGACAATGAAATTCACAATTTTTGTTCCCCTTCACCCATAGATGCTATATGCTAAAATTGGTTGAAATTGGTTCGGTGGTTTCAGAGAAGAAGCTGAAAATGTTCAAATGTTAACGCACGACAAACGACGCACGACGAACGACGCACGACGACGGACGAAAACGGATAGCAATAGGTCACCTGAGTTTACTCAGGTGACCTAAAAAGGAACATAAAATTTTGTATGTGTTTAAAATTTGATCAGAATATCTTGAATAGTGATGCAGTTGAATTGCTTACATAAGTATACTGAAAGGAAAAAGAAACGCAGGGTAAACTTTCGAGGTGAATTAAATTCATTTTTCTTTTAATTATTCTTAGTATTCCTATCTGACTTTTAAAATCTTCTTTCAAAAAGAGATAATCAAAATCCCATTTGATTTTGTCTAATAATTCATGAGTTATTGAAGCTCATTTGACGATACCCCCCAAAAGTGAAAATCAAAATCTCTCATTATCTTCAATGTCTCTCCTGCGCATCTGTCAGGGCCTTATTTCTCATTTGCATGGAATTCATCAAAATAGTTTATCTTTCAAACCCTGGCTATATTGGGCATGGGTAACCACGCCGAAAAATTAGTCAAACGACGCGCGCATGCGCCAGTGAGAGGAACACAACAGTAAGTTGACCGGCGCAAAAAAGCAAATTGCGGAATTTTTTTCTTTCGTTTTTCGTGTGAATGTATTGATTATGATAGTCTTCTGTATAAATGGCGGTTTTTGTGGTAGTAAGGTGGCGATTTAAGAGATGGCAGGACGAGTAACCCGCTCGTAACATGACTTTGTTTCGCGTTAACGTCATCGTCACGGTTGATTGAAAACCATCCCAGGCCCTCTCTGACAACGGGTGACAGGTTTTATTCGGGAAAATTTACAAGAAACTGCTTAGTTAACCATTTTTTTCCTTTTTCATTAATTAGGCAATTCGAAAACAAGACCCCATGGAACTTCCGTAGACTGTACCAAGGATGCAAGAAATTCATATCGTCTCTAAATATTGAAAAACGATGTGCATACCTCAGGTGCATCAAATGGTGCAACAAGATTTGTTGAGAAACTCTGCGTCATCAAATTGCACGTGTTTTGGGCTTTTTAGCGTTTTCCCTACGTGACGTCATACATGTTACGGTTGAGTAATTCTGAACACTGAATTTGATGCAGAGTAACTAAATTTCTCATCTGAGAAATTTTCGTAATTTTCGGTCATCCGGTTAAAAAATTATCGAATATTATGTTACCCTGCGTTTCTTTTTCCTTTCAGTATATGTATCTGCATATGAAGTTTGACACTAATTTTATTAAAGTGAAGTCAAGGTGAAAGGAAATGCCAAGGTCAAAAAGAGTTGATACAGTTGAAAAACTTAAATCAGTATGTTTTACCATATGAGGTTGAAAAATATCATAAAATGTTTTTTTTTTCAAAACTGACTTAAACACAAAATGGATAATGAAATGGATAAAAGGTCAAGGTAAAAATTGATTGTACACTTAAAATGCGTACTTCAATATCTGTCAGCTTATGACATTTGACACTAATTGAGGAAAAGTGAGGTCAATGTCAAAGCGAAGGTCAAGGTCAAAATGTTGCTTCAGTTGCATATCTCTCATCAATATGTATCAATATATTAAGTTTTATAAAAATATCCAGAAATGACGTCTTTCATTAAAACTGACAAACACAATTTGATAAAAGTGAGGTCAAGGTCTAATAAGAAGTCAAGGTTAAACTGTTGATGCAGTTGAATGCTTACATCATTATGTATAAGTATATGAAGTTTGACACTGATTAAGGAAAAGTGAGGTCAAAGGTCAAAGGAAAGGTCAAGGTCAAAAATGTTGATTAAGTTGAATTGCTTTCAATATGTAACAGCATATGAAGTTTGATAAAATATCTTGAATGGTATTTTTTAAACGAAGCAAACACTAATTAAAGATAAGTGAGGCCAAAGGTCAAAAGAAAGGTCAAGGGCAAAATATTGATGAAGTTGAATAGCTCTTATCAGTATTTATCAACATGTGAAGTTTGGTATCACCATCTTGAATGGTATGTTTAAAACTGACCTAAACACTTATTTAAGAAAAGTGTGGTCAAGGTCTTAGGAAAGGTCAAGGTCAAAAAAATGTTGATACAGTTGCAAAGCTCTCGTCAGTATCTATCAGCATATGAAGTTTGATGCAAATATCTTGGATAGTTTCTTTGAAACTTAGCTTTGAACAGAGCTAAACACAAAGTGTGACGGAAAGACGGAAGACGAACATGACAAACGCTATATTCCCCGGCCATATTCATGGCAGATCATAAAAATTATAATAAGCCTAATATAGACACGCCTGTTAATCGATCAGTTGCACAACCAGCGGTTGTATATTACAATCAAAAGAGATCGATTTCCGGCTATGCATTTGATGTAAATAATTCCAGTACACAGGTAGTAAATGTACCCGAGTCAGGCAATAATTGATATTTTTATTAACATATAAGAATGTCATTCCATGAGCAATTCATTTTTCTTTAATTTTACACTCTCTTAAAATGCAATGATCGTCGACTAGAGAAGGATATGGAAATAACGAACAGTATTCAATCTCTACGTCCATTAAACAAATATACAAAATAAGAACAGAGCAAACACGGACCTCCGAAACATCAGAGGTGGGATCAGGTGCCATGGAGGAGTGAGCACACCCGCCGTGTGCTCGTTGTCATAATCAGGAAATAACGGAATAAATCCGTGGTCAATTCAGTGTATAAATAATGGACTAACAATTGGTATGAAAAACGTCAGTCAGCATTTCATTCAATGATAAATTGTATTTGCTGACAAGGTCATTGTATCGACCATAGAATTTACGAAATGATGACTTTAAACGAGACTGCTGATATTCTTGTTTCATCAACTTGCTTGTCAATAATTTACCTCGTTTAAGAAATTGTTCATACGTAGAGCATGCTCTTGCG
>PRKT01000015.1:2353044-2380235 GCA_003671525.1 Saccostrea glomerata | reverse complement strand
TTAGTGAGAAGTAACGAAAGAGGCTTGGTTGAACATTTACTGGAACCTGCAATGTATCTTTGTTTGTAAGGATTCTTATGAAGTTTCGGAATCCAATATATATAAGGTAGTTCAAATTCGTTTTGGCTCTGTGGAATATTAAAAGTATTCAAAACTGACAGGTGATTTTGAAGAATTTCTTCCTTAGAAAGAGAAGTATATCTATAAGTAGGATTACCACTTGTAGAATTAAACATTGTTGCATAATTGCGTATTTTACATATATGAGAAAGAGAGAGAGAGAGAGAGAGAAAGAGAGAGAGAGAGGGGGAGAGGGAGGGGGGGAGGGGGGAGCGGGAAGAGAGTGAGAGTAGAGAGAGCTAGAGAAAGAGTTGGTTCCACCTGTTCCACTCAGTGTCAAATTTTTCTTTTTCACCATTTTTATATGATATATATTTTTTGTGTTTGGTAAAATTGATTTAAGTGTGATATTGCAGAGTGCACATTTAGAGGTTTTTCGGTACATCTAGAAGTATAAATATAATATTTTAGCCATAAAACTATAATATTCGCTATTTCATTATTTTTTCCTTTAATGCCTAAAATGAAATTCTTTTTGGTTATGTGCAACTGGAGATTTCTCTGTTGAAGATGATATTCAAAATTTTCAAGGAATAGTTGTACAAAATCACATTCCCATAGGATATGTTCAATTGTCTCTACTTCTCTTTGACAAAAATTACACTGCTTAGAATCTACCTTTCTGATTTTGAATAAAAATGAATTAGTTGCCAATATTTTATTTAGAATTCTGTTTTGAAACCACTGGAGTTTACAGTTTTTTGTAATTTTAAATGGTAATTTACAGATTATTTTGGATTCCTTGTTATCTAATTAAAATAATTCAATCCATTTCTTAAAACCAGCTGACACAGAAGAGTTTTAATTTAATATTTCATAGAAATTTTTTGATTTTTTACATTTTGATACCAGATAACAATTAGATGTAATAAGAGGATTTCCTGATTTTTGTAAATTTTTCTCAAAATTACTCCTCTTTATCCAAGCTTTGACTGCATGGATTAAACTAGAATATTCTAAAAAATTAATCTTTACATCTGGATAAATATTGCAAAAGCATTCATAGCTATAAAATGTACCATCTACTCCAATGATATCATTGATATATCTAATATTATGGTCAAAAAGTTTTTTTTACTATAAAAGGTTTTCCCTCCAATATGGATATTAGGGTTATAAAACAATGGACAGTCCACATTTACCTCAGAGTTACTACAAATTTTATTCAAATCAATCCAGGACTTGAACACATCAATCCAGAATTTATTTTTTAAGTTTTTTATATGTTGAGTGATGTATTCAATTCCACAGGATGTAAATTTATACATGTTCATATTCTTTATGAAATTTTCCCACCCTTTATTAGTATAAACCAGATGTCTAATCCAAAATAATTTCAATGAAGCAATGAAAGAAATAAATATAAATTTATCATTTTCTGTCCTCCATCTTCGTAGCTTTTATCAATGACATCTTTCTTAACTCTATGTGTTGAGTTATTCCATAAGAATGAGAAAAAAAGGCGAACTACAACGAACAATATAGTCGCAAAAACAATGTGAAAATATTCAGGGTGCAAGAACAAAAAGGTGAAGATACTTTGCAGGTTGCAATGATATTATTGCGATTCATTGCATACCCGGAAAACCAAAGGCCCCAAGACCTATCCTAATAAAATTTAAAAATGCAGACAAAAAAGCTAAAGTTATGCGAAAAAGGTCAAAAGTCAAAGAGTCGGAGGGAAATGTGAGGTTAGGAGATGACGTGACAAAGGAAAACAGCGAACTTATTGCAAAACTAATGGAATACACGGAGATTAAATCAGCATGGTACTTCAATGGCTTTGTGTATGCCAGTGTGGATGAAAATCAAAGGAAAGAACAATTATCTAGAATGTAACACAATCTTCTTAAGACCTTTTTATTTAATTCTGTTAAATTATGGTTGGACACTCACAGTCAAATCTCTCTTTTTATTTCTTTCTCTCTTCTAAATGCTCTTAAGCGTAATATTTGGCCTGCTTTCCAAAGGACAATAAAAATATTAATAGTTTTGCAAACCGATGTCATCGTAGTGCATCCAAACATAAAAATAACAAAATTATAGAATATAAAAATGCGACGATTGCCTGCATTGAGAAATACATTTAAATCATTTAAAAGGTCTGTTGTCAATGGTTTTTACAAGCATCAATGATTATTTAAAGCATCTGGCATTGAAAAGTTCCTAAAATGAGTTGAATGGAATTTCTACACTCATAGTTCAAAATATCAAGCTAAACGATTCTCCAAAGACAATAGATATTTAAAATGAAATACATGAAGATAACATACAATATTTAAGCCCAAAAGTCCACGGTATGAATTTGCTGCAGAGCAAAAAAGGATCTCTAAAAGATCATATGTGGAACCACGTACTATGGAGAATATAAAATAATGTCACTATCTTACATAAAGACATTTGAAAAACATAAAGACAAATTTACATGTAATTGCACAATGGAAGAAACAATATATGTTTGAAATGAATAGGATAGGAACATTCCTAAATGGACGACCACCTAAATGGACGACTACAAAGCTTAATTTTAGCAAGGCTGAAATTGGTATGTTTTTCAGAACTTATGAGTATCATTCATTAGGGTCCATATCAGTGAAATATTCTAGAGAGGGACGTTAAACAGTACACAGTATCATTCATTAGGGCTTCTTAAGTACGTGTAGTAAATACATGTATAAGCAATTAAAATTATGCTAACTAGATGTATTGTGAGCCATGATCTCACTAAATGATATCCCCACCCATCCATATTAATATAATGACAGTGTCCAAGTTTTGCTAAGGGAAACCAAAAATATATGTTGGGTCAAAAAGTAAAATTAAAGGTGCACAATGACAATATGTAATAAGAACTGAAGAAGTGCACATAAAAATAAAATTCTTGATGCATTTTAAATATATTATGCCAATTGATCAGAAAACTAATTTTTTTAATCAACTGAAATGCTAGAATATTAGTTGTAACGATTTCACTTATTCCTAACAAACTACGAGATAAGATTTTAAAATAAATCAAACAATGTTTAATATCAAATTATATACTAATTTATATTATTATATACTAAATTATGTATTAATTTCAAATGTTTTATGGGCACCATTTTATTGTGGATTAATCAGAAAAGAGTGATGAGGATATTACTTTCTTTACTTAAAATTTTCTATTGTTTAATCCATGATGTTTTATCTTTTTAAAGTTTTACTAATCAAGTGACACAACCTATATAAAGATTGGGAGTAACTGGTATTGTTCGACACCAAAAGAAATCAAGAACTCAGTTTTGATATTTTAGGGAGTATAATCCACATCTGACTTACTTACACAGTCAACCTCTCCTAGACTGAAAACTGTAACTCTTTCTCTGACTGCATCAGAGATGACTTTAAAAAAAATGATCAATTTGAATCTGTAATATTTTTTTTAAAATACCCGTAGATTGGTTTGAATAAGCCATGTTTCAGGTTTCTCCCAAATTTATAAAGGAGTTATGGAATAATCGCTGATTGTTTTCAACACTTTTTCGTTTCTAACGATTAATGTATCTTAACAATGACAAAAATATCAAAGCCATGTCTATTAAGAAGATATATCTATATATTCGTCTTTACAGTGCTATATTAAAATATAAAGCAACATATTTTGTCAAATGTTTATGCTCCAATGTTCGCGTAGCTAATGCATCTAAATTTTAGAGAGTTTTCCATACCTTTTCTGACATTGGATTCTTTCTTTTCTTAAATAATCGTTGATTTTCAGTAACTGCTCCTTCACTAATAACAAAAATAACGATAAACAGAAAGAAGTCTCATACACATAACAGAAATGTCAAAACACTGCGTCTTAGTCTAGCTCCAAAAAGATCAGTGCAATATTAAGGATATTGTTAAAAGTTTACTCTGATCCAATCTTTATTTAAAGCCCAGAGTAATACAATGCACATATCTGATAAAACACTAAAGATGAATTTCTTTTTCAGTGATTTCGCTGAATGCTGCCGTTATTTAGCCCTTTATTCTGACATTTAAATCCTACAATTTGAATTCAGAATAGGGGTTTCGATGGGTCGCTTTCAAAGTATGGAACTCTGAAATACGACGCTTCATGTCGCTTCATGTCGGAAAATTTCATTAAAAATATTTAGTCGTGAAGAGTTATAGTTCATATACCTCATGAGTAATCAAATATTAAAGTCATTTCATCTTCACTCTAGCTCACTTGCAATGAACTCTCTTTATTTGAAAAACCGTCTACGTTGAAATGAATTCCCCTTAGATATTGGAACAGACTCTTTGTAAAAATATACAGGGTGTTTCGGAAAACATGCAACCATTTTGAGAGATTAGATTTTACTGGCGTTTTGACCAATACCATGCTCCATCATATCAAATTAAAAGTCACAACTTCAAGATTTATTCTTATTAAAATAAAGTTAATACGACAAATAGAAAATAAATTACAAAAGAAAAAATAAATTTCTGAAATTACACTTATTTAAAAAATGTGCTCTAAACGGCGACAATTTTGCTGAAAGAAAAAAATTCTATCCGATGCAAGAAACTTCTCATTACTTTTGCAAAGAGTCTTCTGGTAATGAATTAGGTTTCATTTTTCACACTATTTTTGAGTTCCTTTTTTTTTGGGGGGGGGGGGGGGAGTGATCACTTTTACCATTGAATAACCCCACAGATAAAAGTCAAGGGGTTTTAAGTCAGGTGAGTGTGGAGCCCAGTTTAATGGTTTTGAAAGAGTTGAATGGTCCTGCTAACATTTGTTCTACCAAGTCCAAGGTTTAAGATTCAAAACGTATCTCAACATCTGTTCTACACTTTATACTCACTCATTTTGTTCACAACTCAGTTATTTCACAAAAGTATCGCACGTGAGTCTCTGGATCAATGCCTCTTTAGTAACAATCAAAATGTTTTCATGTGTTCTACTTTTTAACCCCACCCCTTTTCTTTGATCAAGTTTTAACTATCCATTGGCTACAGAATTGATCAGATTTATACAACTTGACTTTATATTGCTATCAGTAGGTTCTTTGCATTCTTTAAACCTTATTTTCATGCATGACCGTAATCAATTGAACGGATGATATGCTCTGATTAAGCAGTATCGAAATTTCTGATGATTGATTTTTATTGAATTAAACATTAAAAATGTTGAACTCTCTTTTTTCAGGGATGTCAAATATGACGTCATAATTAATTAAAATGGTAATTATTTTCAAAATTTTTGATATTGATAAAAACTTGAGTCCTTTTAGCATAATTTTATACAACACATTCAAATGTTCCTGTTTGCATGTCAAAATGGTGAGGAAAGTAAATGGTTGCATGTTTTCTGAAACACCCTGTACTTGTACTTGGTTGGAACGAAACCGGTTGAATTGAAAATCTCTGTTCATTTCTACATTTTGAGGTCCACTGAACACAAAGTGCTTTTACATTTTTTGTCTGACGAACATCCACATTTAAACATCTAAGAAAGGCCATTTTACAAACGAAACAGTTTATGCACTATAGATTGGGGTAAACTTTTGAATATGGTATTATGATGTTACAATAAAGATAGTCTTGCTTATTAGTCCCCTACCGGTGAAACCGGGGGGATTATAGGTTTCCTCTGCGTCCGTCTCCGTCCGTCCGTCCGTCTGTCTGTCTGTCTGTCCGTCTGTCTGTCCCCGTCTGTCTGTCCCACTTGGTTTTCCACACTTTTTTTCTAAACGCTTGCAGATATTGAGCTGAATTTTGGTATGTGGGTGTATCTTAATGAGTTACAGATCAGGTTTGAATTTCACTTCGCTTCATTGATTTTTGTCAGAATTATGGCATTTTGAATAATTTTCATAATCGCTTAATTAAGATCGGGTTCGAACAGCGCTTACTTCCGATTGTTGACAAAAATATGAAGCGAGAAAAAGACGGTGGAGAAATGAGTTGAATTTTCGTCTTAATGTGGATTATTTTATTGGTTTTAAGGCATTTACAACTTGAAAATCTTTCAGTTTTACCTTGGACATGACTTTTGCATATTATAAAATGACATCATAAAGAAAAAGGGGAACCCGGTAGGGGACATGTATTGCTTATGCAATACTCTCAGAATGCTTGTTCATGATACTTCATGAGAGATGAAAATCCTTATACTTACAAAGACTCTAGAAAAAAGACATTTAAATATTTGCAAATGTAAGAGCATGTTTACAAAAATTAATTAAATTAAATTCGATGCATAACAGATATTCTTCTTGTGTCTTTTTGGCTAATTTACTTAGAAACACCCTTATCCAGCCGTAATATTCTGCACATTTTTAAAATAGATTTATCTGCTCTTGCTAAAAAGGAGAAGATTTTTTTTTATTTCTCAAAATTTCTATGGTAAATAATTCATTTTATTTCATATTTAATAAAGAGGGAGTTAATGCATATTTCACCAAGAGATTTGTTTGAAATTCAAATTACTTTATACAATATCTTATAAAAAATGCACTGCACATAGACTTCAATGTATAATTCAGGGTGATATTAATCAAACAGTAATCAAAATTTTGTAAATTCCTTCGGTGGAGCGTTTTTATTTGATATCATCTTCAAAATGCTACCATGATTCAAAATAACAAAATATTCATTTATTTGTAGCCAAGCGACAAGACTTTTATAAGGTTCACCACTTTATTGAGTTATTCAGTAAACCAAAAGGCAGCACTGATATATGCAAAGAACAAAGTATAATAATAAACAACAGCTATAAGTATGTATGTACAAAGTGTATATACTGAATGATGGTTGATGATGTAATCTTTAATAAACCTAGTAGTTCATCTACAAAACCTGAGCGTGCACAACTCTTGATCAAACTACTTTACACTAAAGTCATATATAAGCATATATAGTGAGACCTACACTACATATAACACATGGTACTATTATATAATCACGATAAAGTGTAAACACTATTATGATTAAACTGGTCAACTTAATATGACACAGATACTGACTTCTAAAATATACAACTGTCCTAATACCTATCTTGACTCTTATTATTATTAAGGAATGATATACATAGCCGTTACCAAATAACAGACCTCTACATATATTCAGCCAAGAAAAGTAATAGACTTAACCATGTATCAACACCTTTACCATCAAACTGATATATCATATATCAGGGTCACATGTCAGAGTCTACAGAAACAAGTTATTCCCTTATTATTATGAACAAAAATGACATTAAAATATATAGAAATTCACTGAACATTTGCTACATCATGAATTCTTATTCATACAATCTATTCTACATGTTCAATTTACCTTGAATCACTATTCAATGCATACAAATGAAAACAACTTATCGGTAAACAAACAACCAGGAAACATCTATCAGAATTGATGAATCAGTAATTACGGAAAACTATGTTCAAATTTCACCAGGTCATGTTCATTACACTAAAACAGGAAATAAAGTTACAACAACCTCATCATTATGCATAACTGTAATCAAGAAGCATATCACATTTTTACCTACGTAATAATTCAATCAATTCTATCGATCTGCATGATCTCCTAAACTAGTGCACATGTAGCGTCTGGCGGGAAATAAGTGCACCGTATACACAACTCATGTACAAATCATGAAATTCTAAGACATGCATAATTATAATGATTTACATAAATCCACACTAGGTAACAATTAGCAAATATACATAATACACACCTGTATAACTTTAGTACTTCAAAAATACAAAATGCTAAGGTCTGCACTTAGACAATCTGACATGCAGTCCTGGCTGCAGCGTGACAAGTAATGACGTCAGCCTCGGCTCCGAAATATACTAAAAATTACGTTCTGATAAAATTGGAAAGTGATGTACATGATGTAAAAATATTAAATTTGCACTTGTCTACACATTAGGTACAAAATATGGTCGGTATACATTGACAACCGGAAGTTGGTCAACTGCATGATATAAATTTCACCCAGTCTGGCTAATACATAGAAAATGGTCTTATAAAAAAACATAAATTACAAATAAATTGAAAGTATCTCCCATCATGTTACATGTACCTCATTATATTTATCCATCCTTAACTAGAATAACAGGTGTATTGTGCGGTAGCCTAGGTATCGATTCTTAAAAGAAAAGAGAAAAAAATAGAGAAATTGCAACTACTAACAGTCCGGGTTCCTGTCAGTTTGACTTGGGTTGCATCTACAGATTTTTTATACGGTAAAATTTGTCTAATCCTGACTCTGTGTACTACGGATTTTTGTCCATTCCGTCTATAAATTTTAGTCCCATGCATTTCCTTAATAAATTCATCAGAAAAAAATCTATGTTGTTCGAATAAATATATTTCTGTTGACTTATTTAACATAAGGATGTGTTTATTGTCGACACCAAGAAGTTTTCTAAATTCTGATGAGTGTAACAATGAGATAAATATATTTCTTTTGACTTATTTAACAGCAGGATGTGTTTGTTGTTGACATCAAGAAAGCTGTCTAAATTCTGATGAGTGTAACAATGAGATAAATATATTTCTGTTGATTTTGTTTAACATTAGGATGCGTTTATTGTGTACACCAAGAAAGCTGTCTAAATTTAGTCTCGGATTGTGATGGTCACCATTTCTTTTTGGGGAAGGATATCTTTATCCAATCATCCTATTTCCGAGATTTGGTCATTTCTGACAAATGGACTGTTCTTGTTATAAAAATCAACTGCATGATAAGAAATACATGTATAAGACTCGAAAAAATATTTTGACATCTATGAACAGAATGCTTCAGAGCATGTCATGTGACCGCCTGGATTCGCGCATTGGCATAACTGTGGCAGATATGCATTACAATCAGAGAGGGCTACTTAAAAAAAAATTTGAACACTGGAAGCTTACTTTATTTGTTTGTGGAAGTTATTCAATTAATTGCTAACTTTTTGATCACCCCTCGTATTTTGACATCGTACGTCATTGTGTTGGTATAAACTGTGATTATTTGAATTATTGGGTTTTTTTGGTATACATATACTATCTTTACTAAATGTACTTAATTTTTACTGGTGGTACTCTTTTATGATTACAAACATTAGACGACCATCTGTCTAACGAACATAAAGGTAGTGATTTCACTTCCTTTGTGTCATAATCCTTTTACTTCATTATTTATGATCAATTATCTTTGTACTCGTACCTGATCTTTATGAATGCACTCATATTGTCGATAAATTGCTGGAACAGATCATGTTAGTTTGATTTAAATCTTTATTGTTGTGCTTCATGTACTGAATTTATGTACCTGTTTTTCTTTTCACTTTAACTCCAATCCTTTTCTAACATAATGAGCATTAATCAAATATTTCTTTCATTTTTAAGTAATATTTTTTTAACAAATATCTTCAATTTCTTTGGCAACTAGATTAAATCAGGACTATAGGTATATTTAACAAAATGGAACAACTGGCAAAAAATTTGGAAATTTGATGCTTTTTGGAGAATTCTGCAAATCTTAGCCTGTAAAATGCAATGGAATTGAAAAAAAAATCTTCCTCTGAATATCTTCACAGCAATAAAAATCTCAAGCTTTGACATAAGTACCATTGAATTGTCATGCATTCTTATTTTCATCTTGAATTCTTGCGCGGGCTGAAAAGGAAAACAATTACCAAAAATAAAACAAAACAAAAACAGCAACAAATCACAAAAAAAAAGAAAAAAAATACAATGCAACACACTAATTGCTTTAAAAAACGAGAAATATACGGCAAGAATATTTGGGCCTTTCTGCAAAAGCATGATATCCTATTATTTGTCATAAAGATAAAAATCTTTAGTTTAGTCATTAAAATATAAATGTTTTATCAGGGAAAATATATCAATATCCAGAGGATCCAAAATGAAATATTTGAGAGGTTCAAAACTTTTCCATACATGAAGTATAACTTCGGCAAAATACAAAAGGTGTCTTTTAAATGAAACTTCATGTTTCTCAAGATAAATATATATTATAGTAAGAAAACATTTGCTGTGGCCTTGTATTCGATATTTAGATATATCAACGACATATTGTCAATTAACAATGATTATTTTCATTCCTGTGTATATATATTCTGGTGAGCATGAGATAAAAGATACCATAGAGACTGACACATCTGTTTCATACTTGGACATTTTACTTGAAAAGACGTTAATGGTAATTTAACAACCAAGCTCTATGATAAACGTGATGACTTAAACTTTCCTATCGTCAACCCTTACTTATGCAGCAATACACCTACATAACCTGCATACGGTGTTTGTATCTGTCAGTTGATTCGATACGCAAGAGCGTGCTCTATGAATGAATAATTTCTAAAACGAAGTAACTTATTGACAAGCAAATTGATGAAACAAGAATATTTCAGTCTCTGTTAAAGTCATCATTTCGTAAGTTCTATGGTCGATACTACGATGGCCGATATCAGCCATGACAGTTTACTCCTCATAATGTTAAATCATCCAATTTTTTACGGATTTTACAAAATACAAATGAAATATATATAAAATGATTAAAAAATTCATTAAAACTTTGCCATATTCCGGGTCAACATCCCAAGTCTAATAATGAAGGCTTAATCGTAATTATACATTTAAGATTGAATAAAATCTTACATTTTGTAATTAACATCTGGTAAAGAATTATAAATATCTTTGACACAACTTGAATTTAAATTTGAGCTTGTCCACGATCTTTACGGACAACCCTCGTACTTCCTTAATGTTTTTCAAGATAGTGACGATGCGGAGAAATTATAAAGCTTGCTGAGATGAACAAGTTAACACAGTTTACATGTAAAAATGAAATGTGAAGATTACGTATTTATTTTAAAAAATGAACTATTCAAGCTACGAACTAGAAAACTAGAACTAGGAAAGCCAACGAGAAAGGACTAAGTGCCATGAAAAAGTAAGCAGTTACTGCCAACTCGTCATACCCGCCGTGTGCTCCTTGTCATGATCGGAAAAAGAGGAATTCATTGTCAATTCAGTGTGAAAAAATGACCTAATAATTTACATGAATGAAAACCATCAGTCAACATTCGATCTAACGGCTGACTGTATTTGCAAAAATATCGACCATAGAAATTTCAAAATTTAGACTTGAAAAAAATTTATAGCTGAAATTCTTGGACATTTACTTATTTGTGTCAAGTGAACACTTATTTTAAAGGGTAAACATAAAAGAAAACCAGAGTGATGTTTTTAATGCAAAAATTAAATTAGAAAAACGCAAGAAAAAGAACTCTACAGTGTTGCACTTTGCAGAAATTCTTTAACCCACAATAGAGTAAAAAAAATGACAGATGTCAAAATTAGACAGAAGCTTTAAAATTTAAAAAGTTTTCAATGAAATAAAATTATTTAAAAGACAAAATTATTGTGTCTCAAATTCTCATTGAAAAAAAGGATTCCATTTTGACATTATTTTCAAAAAGAGTGTATTCACATGAGCCTCGAATTATCAAATACTTCCCTTAAAAATACCGAGTGTACCAATTTAATGATATATTATATGACATGAAGTATTCACTTGCCCCAGTAATATGAAAACTGAAAATATCATTTATGCGAAACAAGATAAACTGCATCTTGATTGACGACAAAAAAACCCACCGAGAATGAGACAAATTTATTGGAAGAGAAACAGTTATAGATTGTGATGACGGTCCACAGCGTCATTGGAGATGAGCAGAAACTAAAATTGGATAAAATATCTATTTTCTTACATTATTTATTGCATGCACTCATTGACTACAGAAGCAAATGTCAGAAAACTTAAAGTCTGCATGGGGCCCAAGCCTACGTAGGATGAGCCGTTTGTAAAAGTGCGTTAGGTCTGGTGAGGAGATTTATATGCTTCTGTAGTAAATGTTATACACTTTATATTATCTCCTCCATTTGCCTCTCTGTGCAGACTCCGGCTCCGTTTTAGTAGATAATAACATTTAATGATTGTTTACATTATCCCAGATCCTTCTCTATTGTCTCTTGGTGACATTCTAGAGAACGACAAATTGCGAATGAAAAGCGTACTTCATGAATTATGTTCTTTGAAAAACTTTTTTGGTAAAACAGATTTGATATCCACTGAGGCAAATGTTATTGTAATATATATATATATATATATATATATATATATATATATTAAGAGAGGAAACGTGCTGCCTACAGTATGTGACTTGCTGCGAAAATATTTATCATTTTACTTCCTTTTCCCTGACAAACCAACCAGGCTGATACCTGAAATGTGTGAATATATGGCGAAGACACACTGTTTAGATTGTTATCCTTTAAAAAGTCAAATCAATTTGTATCTCATCTGTAGCAAGGAAACAAAGTAATTTAAAATCAAACATCTTGTTGAAAAGAACAAGCATGCTTAAAAATCGATCCTTATCATTATTTGACATCAAAAATATAAATATTCTTCAGAGGTAATGTCTTACAACGTAGTTTCATCATACTAATCGCTACAACTAAAAAGGTTTGCTTTACAGCAATTTAGCAAGCCAGTAAGCACATTTTGTAATTGACTTATTTGTTTAAATCTGTGCAATTTATGCTTGTTGATTTCAAGACTATTTCATGGCATTTAAAGCTATTAATGATGTTAGCTAAAATATATGTACTCACACAACTGATATTCATCTTTTTTCACACTGTGTATGAACAAAGATTCAGTGATGGACCTATACATATGGACGCCATGATAGTTCTAGCTTGATGATTTACTTGTTATGTTCCGTAAAATGTTATTATATTACTTTACTATCTCTGTAAAAATAGTTTAAACATTCTAGAACTATTACTGAAATGCATAAAAGTTCCCCGTTACTCTTAATGTACGCGAATTTATACTCAATTTAAATTATTGATAACTATCAGTGTGAAACTGGCTTGTCACACAATCCTTGTTCACACTCATAAGAGAATTAACCCAAAAACAATAGCTTAGTTAACTCATCAGATGATCATCGATTACTACTTTAATATGCAGACTAATTGAATAATTTTACCAAAAATATTTCTGAAATTTTCAAACCGAAATCCCTATCAAGACAGGTAAATTCAAATGAAGACTTTTCATGCTGATATATCTTATTTTAAACTTTATACATGAGCGATTAAACTTTTAAAACAAGATACTTTAATGACAAACGTGATGACTTCAGCTTTTAAATATCTACGCCCATTTATTATGCACTGACATTATTTCATCTGGCGGCCGCCAGATAATTATGTTGCGGTCGCCACTTATTATTTGGCGGCCGCCACATAATTTATCTGGAGGCCGCCAAATATTTATCTAGCGACCGCTACATAATATCTGGCGACCGCCAAATATTTATCTGGCGGCCGCCACATATTTATTTGGCGGCCGCTATATAACATCTGGAGGCCGCCACAAAATTAACTGGCGGCCGCCAAATATTGATCCGGCGGGCGCCACTTATTATTTGGCTGCCGCCACATAATTTAAATGGCGTCCGTCAGATAACACCTGGATTCCTGATGCGCGCGCATGTTTTAACGTGTGGTTTCAGAGGTGGATACAGTGTAAAAATTATAATAGCGACATCAATCAATCAAACTTGTAAGAGTTTTTTTATGAACCAACACTCCAATCCACACTTCTAATTAAAATGACTTTGGAAGTGTTCACCCTAGACATGTTTCAAGAAGAATTTAATTAAAATTTGGGACTGGGCGGATTTTTGCTCATACCGTACTTTCTTCTTTGTCCTCAATTTTCAAATGATTTTAATGCAATACATGTATTGATTAAGCGCAATTGAACGGTACACTGAATTCTTCCACTGCATTTCTTTTTCTAATTCATGCAAAAATAAAGAGCTATCCATTGTTCGCTTTGTATCCTTATTTGATGCCATAATGCTATTCATTTAGATGATTCTTCCCCAAAGGCAAATTGCGGTACCACATTATCTGACGGGAATTACAAGAAATCCAAACAAAACTGTTCCCCATGGATTTGATCAAATGTTCAACTAAGCCTAAAACAGAACAAGGCGACAACGCTGCCTCATTAATCGGTTCTTTTTAGAAGCCAAATTAATGTAGGTCCAGAGGAGACGATAGAAGTTCGATTCTGTGCGCAAGTCTTGTGAATACAAAATTGAAGTCGTACAGTAGCACATGGAAAATTACAATGTTATCCAAAAGCTCTTGAAAAACTAAAGACAAAAGATGAACTAAAGCAGAAATTCGTGATGAGAATGATCAATTCTTCCCCAAGCTAACGGGCATGTGTGAAGTTTGTTATACTAATTGAAAGCTGATATATTATCATCTATGTCTGTATAGAATTATACAGAAACATTTTACGCAAAAAATATAGGATTTGACAAATTAACGTTGATGTATCATTTGCAGAACTCTGGAAATCTAGATGAAAATGTCTACATTTTTTCTATTCTTTTTCATTTGTATATGATGAGTTTCGAATCTTACTAGAGGATGACACCTTTAAAAAAACCATTTGTTTCTTACTTTAAATACAAGTAAACGCTACTTAAGAAATGAATAGACTTTGAGTATTATCTTTACATATACATATCTAAGATCGTAAGGTCGTAAAGATTAATGCCGTTATTTCAAACTAGTGTTACGAGGATTTAATACCATATACAGTTTGCAAAAACTGCTCTGAGGTACGTATACAATAAAACATGAATAGAATGAAACATATGGAGATAATGGAACAGTATTCAAGATCAAAAGTTCATAAAAAAAGTACAAAAAAGGAGCAGAGGAAACACGGACCTCCATAACACCAGAGGTGGGATCAGGTGC
Organism: Saccostrea glomerata; assembly: GCA_003671525.1. Classification (NCBI taxonomy): domain Eukaryota; kingdom Metazoa; phylum Mollusca; class Bivalvia; order Ostreida; family Ostreidae; genus Saccostrea; species Saccostrea glomerata. The sequence continues at coordinate 2,365,259 of PRKT01000015.1, read as the reverse complement.
TATAGAGGAGTGAGCATCCCCCTGCCGACCGGTCACACCCGCCGTGTGCTCTTTGTCATGATCAGGAAATAACGGGAAAATTCGTCGTCAATTCAGTATACAAACAATGGACCAACAAACAGCATGAAAAAAGGCAGTCAGAATTTAACTCAATGATAATTTGCATTTGCTGACAAGGTTATTGTATCGACCATAGAACTTACAAAATGATGACTCTAAACGAGACTGCTAATATTCTTGTTTCATCAACTTGTTTTTCAATAATTAACCTCGTTTTAGAAATTGTTTATACGTAGAGCATGCTATTGCATATCGAATCAACTAAGATATATAATCTCCGAATGCAGGTGATGGAGGATTGAGAAAGCAAAAGTGGTTGATATTCAAAAAACCGACAGACAGCTAAAGGAAATATGGAAGTGCAGTGTAAATATGTAATACTTTTGGATTTTTCCTGTTTTGAGTTGACATAAGATTCGTTAATTTCATAATATTGGATCAATCTGTATGATTTTTTTTCACATTCTATAACGTTTTACATTTTATCATACATGTAATTCATCAGCAAAATTGATAATTATCAAAAACTGTTTTTCAGTGCAGAATATTACACATGTATGCTACTAGTTTCTACCGGTAGATGATGATCTAAGTCACGATATTCAGTTGAGTAGCAAACAAAATCAAATCTGGAAAGTACAGTAAAATGAATAGAATTAAAGTTTTATGCTATGGGAATCCTACAGAATTACCTGGTATCCATTCATATTTTTGAGAAGTCGAAATAGAACAAGTTTTAGGATAATAATGCTCTAATGAAACGACCCCAGAGTAAGAACCTATCTCAATGAAATGAAAACACCTATCACATAAATCATTTATTTAAGTATTTAACGCTTACACAATAGATAAGACTTAAGATATGAAATGGAGATCAAAAACAGAAATCAAGCTGAAAAGTCTACGAATTCAAATTTGGATCAGAGCACACATAAAAAGAAGTAATCAGAGATGGGATCAGGTGCCATGGAAAAGTAAACATTCTCTTTCAAAGGACTCGCCTGCCTGTCTTCCTCGTTTTAATCAGACAATCTGACGTGTATCAAAAGTCGTCTGTCGTACAAAATCACTTGAATAAGTTCAGTTTCAGCTTCAGTTCCAATCTTTGCTGTATTTACGAACAAACAGCGACACATATGAATGGACTCTGAAGGTCAATGATTTGTCAGACTGAACAAATTAATTTATCTCTTTTGATATGTTTTTTCCTTTACAGCATGTTTTTGTTTAATATTCGAACTTCCATCGCCTCAAGGGTATAAAACTTTAATTATATAGCGCCGCAACTGGGTTCAATATTTTTGAATTAATATCTCATGAAATATTTACTTTGATAATATGCATTGTGATCAGATGCAAAATGAAAACATCATATTTTATTTTCATTATGCTAGCTTTATTAATAAAAAACGTTAACAAGAGATTTTGAACTAGAGATATTGGAAATGGAATTAAACTCTGTGGTTACGTAATTTTGTCTAGAGCTTCTGTCTTGTAATGGATTGCATTGGCCTTAATTATCCCCATGTTAAAAGATATTTTGCAACATAATCAGAAGGCAATATCAGGATTGAAGGAGACCATCGATTTGTTTATTTTAAGTGCCATTTGAAATGAACTGTCATGGTTGGTTTTAAAAAGATTAAGATAAATGTCTTTGACTATTTGTTAAAGAGCATTTTATGCTTAGAGAATAAAGCGATAAAAGTTCGAGAAGTTATTTTTTTCTTCTTCTATGCTCTATTTCATTTTCCGGGAAATATTTCAAAATTTTCTTTACTTTTTGCTGCATAAGTTTTATATTTTATTATATCCTAAGTCTTCAAAATCCTATTGGTTTTGATTTCCAAGGGCAACTACAAGGACATTGTGTAAATGGTTTTCTAAAACATTTGTTTTCTCTAAGTTTTTGCAAAGAAATTTTATATATTAAATTTCTGACGGAAGGCTTTTTGATTTTGAGTTCAAAAGATCAATAAAAGGTCACGGTAATAAATTCTTCAAGCATTTCTTGGTGATCATTTGTTATTGACGTATCTCGCCATGCCTTTTTTTTTTACAAAGGCTCAAAAGTCACATATTGCATGAAGCTGTTTCCGGATTAAAGACTTTGTTAAATCTCTTTGAGATTTTACCATGTTATTTTAGATGATGATTTAACAATAGAATGATCTCTACATATTTTGAGACCAAAAAATGAAAGGTTAAAGTCAATCCTTTTTCTATCTCCGTCTGCGTTATATAAAAGTAGATTTCATCAATATACATACATGTTAATAAGATTTTTTTCTTTATCCTATTGAGAGATTTTCCATGTATGTAAAGAATACAATGAATCGATGAGGTAAAATTTTTCAAAGTGTTACTCGTCCAACAATTTGATTGATTTCTCGATTTGATGTATCTCGGTGAGTTTGAAGATACCACAGAGTCTGGCACATCTGCTTCATATCGGGAAATTTGACTAGAAAAAGGCCTTAATGATAACCTACCCATAACAGTTTATAATACACCTGATGACATTTCTTTCGTTAACATCTCTTATTTGCATGTATGGAGAAATATATAGTACCTTGGAGTTTATGTATCCCAGTTCATTTGATACACATGAACATGCTCGATGTACAAACAATTTCAAAAACTTCGTTTGGGGAACATAGCTAGGAAAGCTATAAACAAACCATTCATACATATTTACTGTACATCAACCAACAATATGCTAAGTCGCCATAGACCATATAGTAGTAAGAACGCGGACAACATATGTCGTAAAACACATTTTATTTTTTTATCAGTATAACTTCTAACAGGAAATGAAACTCTACTGATCGTAGGTATTTTAGAGGAAATCTAAACTATTTAAGAAAAACGTTAACATTTCGAACGATTCTCGTTATTTGTTATGAAACAGTTACTTTTGCAACTCCACCATTCGCTGGTAATTAAGTGGAAATTGAAACTATCTGAACAAATCGTAAACATTTAAAATGATTCTAATCATTTGTTATAGAAAAGTTACTTTCCGCACTCTCCCTGATAATCAAACAATTAAGATCTCTTTCTATCACCCCTATAACAGTCCACATTGTTATGTTTTAACGCAGCATAAGGAACATATCTGATATTACATACAGAATCATCAATGTTCTTGGATTGCTTGGATCACCCTTATCCACGAATTTTCATCCCCACGTATAAACAAATTGAACAACAGATTGATTGAATCTTTTGAATGAAATATATGGAGATAACGAACAGCATTCAAGATCAAAAGTCCATAATACAATACAAAATAGGAGCAGAGCAAACACGGACCTACAAAACATCAGAGTTGGGATCAGGTGCCATGGAGGAGTGAGCATCCCCTGCCGACCGGTCACACCCGCCATGTGCCAGTTATCAACGAAATTAAACAAAAATACCATAGGACATTGACTTTCACGAATATTTGCTACAGAGCACTACCCTGAGATATACATTGCCTCAAGTAAAAGGAACTCTTAATTGTGTCTTTGTTTACTCGTGGAACGATATTTTAATATTAGAGTCTCATTCAAATTTGCATGTTCCCTTTTACCACTGAATGTTTGTTGGCTAATAATGAACATGCGATTTCAAAAGCAGTAGGACAATTCTCGTTGATGGGATGGAATTCGTTATCGATCAGTCTTACTTGATATTGACCGATCCTATATGTTAGCCTGATAGCAGTATTGTCCGCTCAATCTTGCTAAGTCGGATTAACAATTTCTTTAACATTATTTGTTCTGTGCTGAAGAATGAAAGAAAAATGTTATCAGTGTTTTCCAGTGCCACTTTTTTTCCCGCAAAGTTATGCAACTTTAAGCAACAGCAATATTCAGTATTTATCAAATCAGTCCATGTTGTGGTGAAAGGACAATAATTGGGGGTGGGGGGTTATTCTCAATTTGACATTTCAGTTAATATTTATAGTAATTATCATGATATACTGCATTTTACATTTAATAAATCATCGATCTGCATTTTTATAAATGACCGAATTTACATTGATATTATTTTTTGCTTAAGCTGTGCACCAATACATATGCGTACATATCAAACCATATTACGCGATGCCAATAAGTACAAAAATGTTTCAAATTTATTTTCAGATATTCTTACCATCTATTTTTTTTCACGAAGGTAAATTATTATGAACTGCAATCTTTCAACTAAATAGGCACACCGTATATGTTTACATCTTTCAGAAAATACTGCTCACTTAACCATCCAAGACTGTGCCATTTTACCCAAAAGGGGGTTTCGAATCAATACCAAACTTTTACCTTTAGTAATTTACTTTCTACAATAACACTTAATTGCAAGAGATCCAATAATTTGTACGTACCTTCTTATTGTCTATAATAAGTCCTCTCTAATTATGCCAAACTCGTCATAGCATGAGACTTGTTGATGTTTTAATAAGATTTCCCTCAAATCACTCGCTTGCATCAATCCATGATTAACGCAATATGGAAATCTGGTACTGGCATTACCTCTGTACAGATAGCTGTAGATTAATGAAAAAGGAATCAAGTCCTTTTATTGGCTGACGAAAACAAATAATATGCGTAAACTGACACACTAAAGAATAAATTATTATGTAATAAAAGTTAACAAAGATTCATTGTTAATAAAATTGTCACTATAAATGAATAAGAGTATCCTACAATGACAAAAGGAACTGAAATTGATCATCAAATGAAGATTAATTAAATTCTACCATACAGTTTCTTTTTCTGAAACTGTTCTTTATTTTCACCATGCGATGCCTAAGGACTCTGCTAAAATTATTTATATCCAAAAAAAAATCTTTTAATGATAGTACACAATTCTGGCTTTTCGAAACTTTCTTTTGCTTAACCTCTTGTATAAATTATTAAGAAAAAGCAATTGAGTGAAAACGCCATTTTTTGAAACTAAAATAATGACTAAAACTACATTACATATTACATAAACTTATATAGCTATTAATTGGCGGGGCTTAAAACATAAAAGAAATATCTAGTAAACGACAAAATGACTAGATAAACCTACTGAATAATCACATGGCATAATTCTTTTTTTTTTTATTTCCACATTTCAACTTTCAAATAGCAGTATATTTATAAAATCATTGAGCTTTCACTCACTGATTCTTTCACCTCACTCATGACATAATTCTTACTAATCACATGACAGCCCAGCCAATAGTATAATGGTAAAAAAAAACACTTAAAAAGCAAAGTGGTCACAAAAAGCCATTAAGAGAGGAAACGTGCTGCCTACAGTATGTGACTTGCTGCGAAAATATTTATCATTTTACTTCCTTTTCCCTGACAAACCAACCAGGCTGATACCTGAAATGTGTGAATATATGGCGAAGACACACTGTTTAGATTGTTATCCTTTAAAAAGTCAAATCAATTTGTATCTCATCTGTAGCAAGGAAACAAAGTAATTTAAAATCAAACATCTTGTTGAAAAGAACAAGCATGCTTAAAAATCGATCCTTATCATTATTTGACATCAAAAATATAAATATTCTTCAGAGGTAATGTCTTACAACGTAGTTTCATCATACTAATCGCTACAACTAAAAAGGTTTGCTTTAGAGCAATTTAGCAAGCCAGTAAGCACATTTTGTAATTGACTTATTTGTTTAAATCTGTGCAATTTATGCTTGTTGATTTCAAGACTATTTAATGGCATTTAAAGCTATTAATGATGTTAGCTAAAATATATGTACTCACACAACTGATATTCATCTTTTTTCACACTGTGTATGAACAAAGATTCAGTGATGGACCTATACATATGGACGCCATGATAGTTCTAGCTTGATGATTTACTTGTTATGTTCCGTAAAATGTTATTATATTACTTTACTATCTCTGTAAAAATAGTTTAAACATTCTAGAACTATTACTGAAATGCATAAAAGTTCCCCGTTACTCTTAATGTACGCGAATTTATACTCAATTTAAATTATTGATAACTATCAGTGTGAAACTGGCTTGTCACACAATCCTTGTTCACACTCATAAGAGAATTAACCCAAAAACAATAGCTTAGTTAACTCATCAGATGATCATCGATTACTACTTTAATATGCAGACTAATTGAATAATTTTACCAAAAATATTTCTGAAATTTTCAAACCGAAATCCCTATCAAGACAGGTAAATTCAAATGAAGACTTTTCATGCTGATATATCTTATTTTAAACTTTATACATGAGCGATTAAACTTTTAAAACAAGATACTTTAATGACAAACGTGATGACTTCAGCTTTTAAATATCTACGCCCATTTATTATGCACTGACATTATTTCATCTGGCGGCCGCTTACCCTTTGTCTATTAAGGGTGCACCACTGGCGAGAGGGTACAGTTACATTAATGAGCACATAAGAAATATGTATGGACAAAATTGCATGAAACTAAGGGAAATATTGCCGAAAGTGTTGTTCATTATAACTATGCTTAATTAGGTCATATTCAAGGTCATGGCTATTACACCCCTAATACCTTAAATAACAATTGTAAAAATCTTGAATTTTTAAAAGAAAATGAGAATTATATACATCATATAAAGGTCGAAAGACCTGATTGTTATCATTTGTGCAGCATATCTCTGAAAAGAAAAGAAACTTTGCTGAGGTTTCTTTCCAACAAATACTAGATAATGAACATATGAAATAAAAAATGGGTTGAAAAGTGTAAAAATATACCATTATTATCCACTTACAAAGTTTATGTCTCCCCATTGATTCCATACACAAGAGCATGCTTTACCTGGAAATAAATAGATTCTTTGAAAAAACATTTTTTATCCGATATTGGAATTTTTTCGATGCAAATAAAGTAAAATAAATTTTAAATAAAATTATATCAAACAACTTTACTTGATGAAGATAAACAAATCCATGTCTATGCCAAAACCCCAAAGAATAAGAAACTTTTTCTTAAAATAATAAAGAAACACATTCATGTTTATGTTCAAGTTGCTTTAATTAACAAAAATATTTCAGATAAAAAAATAAGAATTAAAAAATGGAAATATAATCAAGATCATATGCATTTTTAGCTGAGTCATGGACTTATTAAAATGACAAGTTATCAAGATTTTTGCTGATATGTAATCATGTATGATTACAATGTAAACCGTGATTGACAACAGTCTAATTACTGATTAAAATTTAAATCATCCCATTTCTCAGTCACAGAGTATCTAAGAGTAACCACTCCATAACATATTGATGCCCTCTTATGAAGAATTACTTAAAAGTTTGCTGCGGCTTAATATGAGTAAACACCATATATAAGTGGGCAGATACTTTAGTAAAATACTTTCAATTTGAGAAATTTGTATATTCTAAGTATTAAAATGATTTTTTTTGTTATTTTATATCTGTATATAATTTGCGGAGAAAAAATGATACAAACAAACTTAAATCAAACATCTTGTAAAATTGTTCAGGTTCATAAGGACGGTGACAGAAAGGTAGAATTCTAAACATCATAGAAAGTTACAGTTCCTGAAAAAAATTAAATGCATGATTGACAGGCAAGAAAATTGTTTTTAAAAAAATACAATCTAAGCCTTTATTGTTTGCTTGTATATCTGTCCTTAAAATCAACCCATGCATTTTTCTATAATAGTTTAATTTGAAAAATGTAATTGTTGCGTAACGTCCAAGTATGATGAACTCGGTAGCTAATAAATGCTGAAAATCAAACTAGCTTTTAAGCATTTCAAGTTAGGCATTTTCATGTTAAGAGTGTTGTTAGAAAAAGGCTCATGGAAATTTGTACATTCAAAGACGGTATAAAATCAGTAGGAGGGTTGGTATTTAAAAACAAAAACAAAAAGTGAACGAACTATTATCGATCTATTTAATCATTTCAACAGTACAAATTGTAAAAATGACAAGGCAAAGACCTCTGGAAACACCTTAGGTGATACCTGATGCTAAGATGATGATGAAGAGGATGATTAGCATCCTTTGTCTATTGGTCACACCTGCCGTGAGTCCTCAGTATTGATCAAGTAAACGATAATTAACTTCTGTAAAAACAATGGCCTTACAATTAATTGTATACATTGTATTTGAAAAGGAGAATACCTCCTTAGAATTTGCAAAATGTTTACTTGAAACATATTATTTAAAGTCCGGCGACATCAACTTATTTGTTAAAAGCCTGCTTTCTCACAAAAATCAATTGTACTCACAGCATGTTCTTGCTCGCTGAATAAGCTTCAATTTAAGAATTAACCCCGATATGCAGCTAACAATTACGGAAGCCCGTTGGTGCTACGTACGAAAAAAATTTTATCTGTTGACGGTCGCCACATAAATTATTTTGCAAAAGGTGAGTGTTAGTGGGTTAAGAATATGGATGTTGACACAGCCGCTGCTTATTGATAAAAAAGTTAATGATAAAAAACGAATTCTGAAATATTGGAACATCATTTTTAGAAATCCAAAATGCAAAACTTTATTTAATTCTAAACCAATCATAGCTTACAGCAAACACAAGAATATAGGTGACGAGATAACCCGGTCTCACCTAAAACTAACACCATGATTTATGTCCTTGACCCCTGATGAGGCTTCTTAATACTAGTAACCGAAACACTCTACAAATACTTGCATAATCCAAATCAAATATTAATCTGCTCTATGCAAAAACATATCTACTAGAAGTGTGGATTGGAGTGTTGGTTCATAAAAAAACTCTTACAAGTTTGATTGATTGATGTCGCTATTATAATTTTTACACTGTATCCACCTCTGAAACCACACGTTAAAACATGCGCGCGCATCAGGAATCCAGGTGTTATCTGACGGACGCCATTTAAATTATGTGGCGGCCGCCAAATAATAAGTGGCGCCCGCCGGATCAATATTTGGCGGCCGCCAGTTAATTTTGTGGCGGCCTCCAGATGTTATATAGCGGCCGCCAAATAAATATGTGGCGGCCGCCAGATAAATATTTGGCGGTCGCCAGATATTATGTAGCGGTCGCTAGATAAATATTTGGCGGCCTCCAGATAAATTATGTGGCGGCCGCCAAATAATAAGTGGCGACCGCAACATAATTATCTGGCGGCCGCCAGATGAAATAATGTCAGTGCATAATAAATGGGCGTAGATATTTAAAAGCTGAAGTCATCACGTTTGTCATTAAAGTATCTTGTTTTAAAAGTTTAATCGCTCATGTATAAAGTTTAAAATAAGATATATCAGCATGAAAAGTCTTCATTTGAATTTACCTGTCTTGATAGGGATTTCGGTTTGAAAATTTCAGAAATATTTTTGGTAAAATTATTCAATTAGTCTGCATATTAAAGTAGTAATCGATGATCATCTGATGAGTTAACTAAGCTATTGTTTTTGGGTTAATTCTCTTATGAGTGTGAACAAGGATTGTGTGACAAGCCAGTTTCACACTGATAGTTATCAATAATTTAAATTGAGTATAAATTCGCGTACATTAAGAGTAACGGGGAACTTTTATGCATTTCAGTAATAGTTCTAGAATGTTTAAACTATTTTTACAGAGATAGTAAAGTAATATAATAACATTTTACGGAACATAACAAGTAAATCATCAAGCTAGAACTATCATGGCGTCCATATGTATAGGTCCATCACTGAATCTTTGTTCATACACAGTGTGAAAAAAGATGAATATCAGTTGTGTGAGTACATATATTTTAGCTAACATCATTAATAGCTTTAAATGCCATGAAATAGTCTTGAAATCAACAAGCATAAATTGCACAGATTTAAACAAATAAGTCAATTACAAAATGTGCTTACTGGCTTGCTAAATTGCTCTAAAGCAAACCTTTTTAGTTGTAGCGATTAGTATGATGAAACTACGTTGTAAGACATTACCTCTGAAGAATATTTATATTTTTGATGTCAAATAATGATAAGGATCGATTTTTAAGCATGCTTGTTCTTTTCAACAAGATGTTTGATTTTAAATTACTTTGTTTCCTTGCTACAGATGAGATACAAATTGATTTGACTTTTTAAAGGATAACAATCTAAACAGTGTGTCTTCGCCATATATTCACACATTTCAGGTATCAGCCTGGTTGGTTTGTCAGGGAAAAGGAAGTAAAATGATAAATATTTTCGCAGCAAGTCACATACTGTAGGCAGCACGTTTCCTCTCTTAATGGCTTTTTGTGACCACTTTGCTTTTTAAGTGTTTTTTTTTACCATTATACTATTGGCTGGGCTGTCATGTGATTAGTAAGAATTATGTCATGAGTGAGGTGAAAGAATCAGTGAGTGAAAGCTCAATGATTTTATAAATATACTGCTATTTGAAAGTTGAAATGTGGAAATAAAAAAAAAAAGAATTATGCCATGTGATTATTCAGTAGGTTTATCTAGTCATTTTGTCGTTTACTAGATATTTCTTTTATGTTTTAAGCCCCGCCAATTAATAGCTATATAAGTTTATGTAATATGTAATGTAGTTTTAGTCATTATTTTAGTTTCAAAAAATGGCGTTTTCACTCAATTGCTTTTTCTTAATAATTTATACAAGAGGTTAAGCAAAAGAAAGTTTCGAATAGCCAGAATTGTGTACTATCATTAAAAGATTTTTTTTTGTTTGGATATAAATAATTTTAGCAGAGTCCTTAGGCATCGCATGGTGAAAATAAAGAACAGTTTCAGAAAAAGAAACTGTATGGTAGAATTTAATTAATCTTCATTTGATGATCAATTTCAGTTCCTTTTGTCATTGTAGGATACTCTTATTCATTTATAGTGACAATTTTATTAACAATGAATCTTTGTTAACTTTTATTACATAATAATTTATTCTTTAGTGTGTCAGTTTACGCATATTATTTGTTTTCGTCAGCCAATAAAAGGACTTGATTCCTTTTTCATTAATCTACAGCTATCTGTACAGAGGTAATGCCAGTACCAGATTTCCATATTGCGTTAATCATGGATTGATGCAAGCGAGTGATTTGAGGGAAATCTTATTAAAACATCAACAAGTCTCATGCTATGACGAGTTTGGCATAATTAGAGAGGACTTATTATAGACAATAAGAAGGTACGTACAAATTATTGGATCTCTTGCAATTAAGTGTTATTGTAGAAAGTAAATTACTAAAGGTAAAAGTTTGGTATTGATTCGAAACCCCCTTTTGGGTAAAATGGCACAGTCTTGGATGGTTAAGTGAGCAGTATTTTCTGAAAGATGTAAACATATACGGTGTGCCTATTTAGTTGAAAGATTGCAGTTCATAATAATTTACCTTCGTGAAAAAAAATAGATGGTAAGAATATCTGAAAATAAATTTGAAACATTTTTGTACTTATTGGCATCGCGTAATATGGTTTGATATGTACGCATATGTATTGGTGCACAGCTTAAGCAAAAAATAATATCAATGTAAATTCGGTCATTTATAAAAATGCAGATCGATGATTTATTAAATGTAAAATGCAGTATATCATGATAATTACTATAAATATTAACTGAAATGTCAAATTGAGAATAACCCCCCACCCCCAATTATTGTCCTTTCACCACAACATGGACTGATTTGATAAATACTGAATATTGCTGTTGCTTAAAGTTGCATAACTTTGCGGGAAAAAAAGTGGCACTGGAAAACACTGATAACATTTTTCTTTCATTCTTCAGCACAGAACAAATAATGTTAAAGAAATTGTTAATCCGACTTAGCAAGATTGAGCGGACAATACTGCTATCAGGCTAACATATAGGATCGGTCAATATCAAGTAAGACTGATCGATAACGAATTCCATCCCATCAACGAGAATTGTCCTACTGCTTTTGAAATCGCATGTTCATTATTAGCAAACAAACATTCAGTGGTAAAAGGGAACATGCAAATTTGAATGAGACTCTAATATTAAAATATCGTTCCACGAGTAAACAAAGACACAATTAAGAGTTCCTTTTACTTGAGGCAATGTATATCTCAGGGTAGTGCTCTGTAGCAAATATTCGTGAAAGTCAATGTCCTATGGTATTTTTGTTTAATTTCGTTGATAACTGGCACATGGCGGGTGTGACCGGTCGGCAGGGAATGCTCACTCCTCCATGGCACCTGATCCCAACTCTGATGTTTTGTAGGTCC
>PRKT01000015.1:2340517-2351172 GCA_003671525.1 Saccostrea glomerata | reverse complement strand
AAACCCCCCCCCCCCCCCGTTTCCGACGCGGCTAAACTCATTCAAAAAATAAATAAAAACCCCACACAGATAAAATTCACCCTGACTTTACCCAGAATATTTTTTTGTTCTCATAGGTGATATAATTTTTTTTTTGTTAAAGTTCTAAACATATAATTACATTTTTTTTTACTGATCGATCTATTTAGAATCTAGATCATCTCAGATATTTCACGTACATGTGTGATAACATGGATAATTGAACGTGACATAAATGTATGTTGCATGAGTATCTAGATATTTTAAGTCTGTTTTTTCAATTATTTTTCAAGAAACCATCAATATTTCACAAGTCCTGAGAATCATTTAGCACGGCCACAGGTTTGCACAATTCCATGATATTACATTATGTAGGGATTATATGTACGCAACATCTGTCGATTTATTGCAGATTCCACAATACCATGCTATTAATATTGTAACATACATTATTCTCTCAAACTGTTAGCTGATACTATTAGAGAATCACAAAATTACAGTGAAAAGTTACTTCGTTTGTTTTTTCGAAATCGGTGCTATTTTTAGAAGTTGGAAAAACCCTTGTAGTGTGTATATGAAGATAACATCGTTTTAACTGCATATTTTGCCAAACCAAATTATAGTAAGGTGTTTTCTATTTAATATTATATCAATTCTTTCCTTTGATTTATATATAAGTTATAATCTGTTCCTTTGGTGTATGTTTTATGATAGCGTCCTTGGCCGTCTTGACGACGCGCCATTTTTGTTTACGAAGATAGATGTTCCGAGAACTGCCGATGTCAAACACCTCGGCATTTTAACCGGAAGTGGCCTATTACACCTCTAAATCCTTAAGGTAGGATTCTTCTCTGGTTTGTGACTAGATGAAACATTCAAAGTATCTTTGCTTACATGTCTTATATATTTAGGTGTAAGGGATTTAAAAGACCATATTTTTCTTTCCTCATCACAATTGTACAACTTTAAACAGAAATGGTAAACTGCGTTTAAAAACTAGCAAGGACTATATTTTTGGCGAAATTGTTGCGTATTAAAATATCTTCTTTTCTGCCTCTCAAAATTATAATAGAACAATGAATTTAGTTATAATTTTTACACAATCGAAGACTTTGAGAAATTTTCAAATTAAAGTTAATCTAATAATAAGGGACTAAACTTTCAAAATATATCAAATAAATATGATTTTTCAAACAAACTAGAACTTTGTTAGCTATTAAACGCTTCCTATCAAAGTGCAGATTTGAGCCAAAAATCCATAAAAAGTAAACGATCAAAACCTTTTGTTTTTGTATAATTTTGTACATTTATAAGACTTCTTTATTATATGTGAAAATAAGAAAAAGTTAAATATAAGAAGCATATGAAAATAAGTAATATATTCCAAAAAATTAAGAAAAACAGAAAAAACTCGGATTAGCCAATATCCAGTTTAGTTAAATTATTTATGTAAAGGTAATATCATGCTATAGACCCAATATAGAAGTATCTTTTTAGGCAAAAAGAACCATTTTTAAACTTTTGAAATAGAAGTAGCATCACAAGATTGGAAACAGTATTCATTTATTCTTTATGTCAAGGAAAAAGATAATGACCTTGACCTGATCTTGTCTCTAATATAAAACGGTAAAACTTAATCTCACTGATACTATCACTTACTGATGTTGTCTTCTTGATTCTGTGAAAATGTCATTAACTTTTAAATACAAGATATATGAGAAGAATCCTACCTTAAGTCTACCTGATTTGAAAAAAAAAATCGCAAGGTACTTAGTATCCCTAGAAATATCGAACAAAAATACTTTTTGGGAGTATTTAAAGAGTAATTCTGCAAAAACATTGATCCTTGTGTTATAATACTTAATAGTCGCGCCACTTTTATACCTCAAAAAAGCATCATAAAAAGTATATCTTAAACAGATTAAGTGTTTTGCATACCTAATATTTGCCCAAAGACGTAATTACACTTTTGTTTATTTGCATATTTTCCAGTTGCACTAAAAACCTCGGAATATTGAATTTATCAAGAAATATTTACATTTGCTGTGTTTTTTCCCAAGCCAACTGTGAAATAAATCTTAATGCCATTTTCAGGCATACTCACGCGTAGAGATACATATGGTCTGACGTAGACACTCACACTAATATGACCGAGTGAAATGAACAGATTTTGAGAGATAATTATATTCTCTGATCTAGTGTTAAAATAACATAATTATAGACCTTGACCGCTAGACAATTGATGCCACCTGTACTTGAGTTAAATTGTTAATTATTTTCCTATTATGTCAATTATGCATTAATGCCTTGAGTAACTCTTCATTATAATTGTTCTTTCATTATTGTTATAAATTGGTTGTTTTTGTACACAATCTTCAGTTGGAAACTGGACCTTGAATTGTCCACGCCGACACACAGATCGAGTAGAAACACCAAGTTTGGACAGTTGATAAATTATAAAACGAAGTACCGACTTGTGTCTTTCTACCGGTTATATTAACGTGAAGTCACAATGAGGCTGCAAGGCTATAGGGCGAGAATTTCAAATATTGAGTTTTTATATTTGATGCTTTTAAACATGTATTGTAAACTGTTACTATAAGGAATGTTTTTGAATTTATTGTGAATTATTTGTGTGTAAATCACACAGACTTGCACATAGGCATATTTTTTTTTAAAAGAAGCGCTAGCGCTTCATGAAAAATGAATACGTGACAAGTCTGTGTTATTTACACACCATTAACTCACACAAAACATATAAAAACATTCATTAAATACATTTTTCTTCAGAAACAACACTTTGTTTCCTTTGCCAAATATGAAACAATTATAAGCATACATCACCTTTGTTGTTGTTCCATAGTTACAATTTCAAGAAAATGGAAAAAGCGAACTTTCTTTGAACCCAGTCAATGTTGTCTAGAGTGTAACAAGATATACTGGTAATATCATATACATCATTATTATTTGAACAGCTGCTTTAATAAATGTTTCCCACATAATGTGTATTCAGATATCCTAGGATGAAGGCTCTAGGATCTTTTTCAAAAGATGTTTATTATCACAAGTACGAAAAGGCAAGTTGGAAAAAAGTCCGTTATTGTCTCGAATAATGAAAGTATATTAGGACAGATAATATAATAATAACATATTAAATTTTGTAATTTTATTCAAATTTTATTTTTTATAAGCATCATTTTAAGCTATGATAATTCATTATCGTTACGAAGAATATTAAGTTTATCCAATAAAACAATTAATAACCAAGATAAATAACAGATATGGTATAAAGTTTTATAATATACAAGTATCAAATCCTTAGGGCTTTTCAAAATACTAGTGATCAAAAACGCGATCCTTTTAAAAGAAAAATCATATTCATAACTGAATTTTCATCGTTTTAGTTTCCATTGCTGATCGATACATTGCCATGCCTAAATTTAGTTCAAAGAAACATACGGATTGTAAAACAAAACATTTGGTGAAACTTTCAATCAATAGTGAAGTCTTCAATTGAAAGCCTATTTAATAAATTCTCAGATAACTTAAGATATCCTAAATTATCTTCATTATTAATAAAGAAATCAGTATTTCAATTATTTGATGCAAGATTTTAATGTTGGAATACCTAAATTCGCTGCATTTCATTTCCGGAAATATGCATAGCATTTCCGACATTTTTTTATTTCATTTCCGACATTTTTTGTTTTCATTTCCGACATAATTTTGTTTTCATTTCCGGAATCTACCTGTGCGGCAATTCAATGTTTTCTAAGTAAGGGAAAATGTTAAAATTTTAAAAGTATTTAATAAAAAATATATATGATTTTTTTCTTTAAGATTTTCATAAGTAAAGTATTCAGATCTGTTACTAAAAGTACTACATATGTATTTAAAAAATGTCGGAAATGAAAACAAAAAAATGTCGGAAATGAAAAACTAAAAATGTCGGAAATGAAAAGTTGATAATTACCAAAAATTTCGGAAATGAAATGCAGCCATTGTGGTAGTAGCTGTCATCCAATTTAATTATTAATTAATTACATGATCCACTTTATTTTCTGCAAATCAATCCTCTCAATGTTTAAAAAGAAAGTGTCAATTATAATAGATAGTAAACTTATTTTACAAAATTATCTTAAGTTTTTTTAGTTTACATTTGAACTTAATAGTATCAGACAAAGAAAAATTGACAATGAAGCAAAAATTGTTTTCCACATACCCCAAGTCTCTATCAGCTTTCTCATGATGTTGTAACACATTTTTTGACTCTAAGAGTAAAAAAAAAAAGTAGCATTAAGTTTGAATTTCTTGGTAAACCTGTACATGTGTCATAAGATCAAGAATAATAAAATAAAAATATTTTTCAACTTCTGACACCCACCTGTGGGTCAGGAATGTCAGCTGCTCCTTGGACAATGGTCACCATTAAATTGTGGAGGTTATTCATTTCTGGATAGAAAGAAAACAACTTAAGATAACACAAAAACACCTTTCAATGATTTCAATATTTTTAAAACAATTTAAATCAATAATTAAATTAAGCCCCCCCCCCCTACCAAGATCCATACCCTGTGAAGGTGTCTAGGGATTCAAACTTGTAAAAATGTAATACAATTAAAGTTATTAAACTTCAATGTCACCACCCAGATAAATGTACATGTATCTCAAATACTGTGGATGTCTGAAGTCCCAACCACATTTTCTTTAAGTACAGTGTACATGGTGTATTTTACCCTATATATTTCCAATCATCTTGCAATTTTTTCTCGGTCCAAACAAGTTATATTTACATTTGCAAATGTTTTCCTTTATATAACACTACTAAAGGCAAGCGTTTTTATAACTGTGTAAATACAGGTATGGGGTCAAGAGGTCATAGATGTGCGTTTGGATAAACGTTCGACGTAATTTCTCTGTGACGTCATAAAGGGTCGACGCGCGTTTAGTGGATTACATACATGCCGTTGGGTTTGAAAAATTAAGGCATTTCACACGTTAAAAGTAACAATCAGGCAAATATAAAGTATGAATAAGTCACAAATGTAAATATAAGTAATAAGGTATCATTTTTTGAGTTTTATTGAGATGTAAAACGGGTTTGCACATGATCAAATCTTCCATAAAGCCCGAAGGGCTTTATGGGATTTGATCACATGACCAACCCGTTTTACATCTCAATAAAACTCAAAAAATGATACCTTATTTCTTAAATAAATACAGGTACGGGGTCAAGAGGTCATAAATGTGCGTATGGATAAACGTTCGATGTAATTTCTCAGTGACGTCATAAAGGGTCGACGCACGTTCAGTGGATTACATACATGCCGTTGGGTTTGAAAAAATAATGCATTTCACACGTTAAAAGTCACAATCAGGCAAATTTAAATTATGAATAGGTCACAAATGTAAATATAAGTAATAAGGTATCATTTTTTGAGTTTTATTGGGATGTAAAACGGGTTGGCACATGATCAAATCTTCCATAAAGTGGGCTTTATGGGATTTGATCACGTGACCAACCCGTTTTACATCCCAATAAAACTCCAAAAATGATACCTTATTTAAAAAAAAAAAAAGCATTTCAATTTCATGTATTCTTTACTAATGAAAATTTATCAATAATTGATTTAGCTAATAATTGATGAAATAGTAACAATTCATACGAGGGATTTAACCCTTAGTTTACGAAAAAGAAAAATTGATGCATTTATATAAGGATCGTATTACACACTCTATCACATAGATACATATTGATGTTTTGCATGTTACGTAGAGAATAAAACATATAATATCCCATATCACATCCCATATCAGGCCAAAACACCAATATCAGCCAGAGGGCTGAAGGCCTGGGGACCGATATTGGTCGAGAGCTGAATTCACTGATACATGTACAAAATGTGATGTGGAAAAGGGTATGTTTTGTTATGTTTGTATCATTGTTGCTGTGTTTTTCCTGGCAGATAACTGTGTTTTTATTTTTTGATACATCATGACTTTCTGTCCGGTCATGATCTATCAAGAAAGAGAATACCAGGGGGATGATGCAAAAATTAGAATGTCACCCTTTACCTTACATTGCATAAGAAAAAAATATGCACAAAGTAAGTTATCAATTTTATATGTGATATACAGAGTACCTTCAGATTTCATACGACGGTGCTTGTGGGTAGATTTAAGATTTTAAAGTGTTAAATAAATATGTATCACCTCTGGAAGTTGATACGGCCATCGTGACGTCAGACATAACCTTTATGCAAAACTCTATATTTATTACTAAGTACGTAGAGAATCTGTAATATGCTCTTGTAAAACTGTCATTAAAAAAATGATATTTGATACTTTTTTCATTTTTATTTTTGCTTCTTTAGCCGAATGACAATGTTAAAAAAGAATTTCGATGCCAAATTGTTCAATAATTAAAAACAAATGGGCGAAAGAAAATGTAAGAAGAGAAACAGACTAATCGGAAGAAAATTGTCTCAGAAGGTTGTCTCAGTATTTCTTTGTGTAAATGCCATATCCTTACACGATACTGATGTGCCAGCACCAGGGTGTCAGTTTGCATAAAAACATGCATAACAAATATTTTCTTTTCATTTTCTCAGTTGTTCCTGTGAAACAATGTTTTTAAAATTGGTCTCTGCTGTGTTATTGACACGTAAAATAACACGGGGGTGTTATAAAGAATTGTATTGTCAGTTTCAGCATGGATAATTACCCGTATGTAAACACAACATTTAACGAAGTGTCATGTAGAAGCGTATCATAAAAATTGAACACATTTGTTTAATTCTTTTTATACTTGCAATATTTGTAAAGCTTCAGTGTTGATTCAAAAAATCAATTAAATCGCCACATGTTACTTAGATAATATCGAATCAGCCGACGGTTTGGCAACAAGGTTTAAGATGTTGTAACATTAAAGTTACAACCATCAAAGGTTAAATTTTATATTCCGGCATGTAATTTGAAGATGTCATCCTACATCCTAAGGGAAAAGAACCTAAATGACTAATTAGGTAGATATATTCAACATGTATATAAATGCTAAGTGATCTTGGTCTTCCTTTGCTACCAAGCATGGTCCTAATGAACACATAATTACCGCAGAATTAATTATAGCTGAAAATGACAATCCGAAAGCATGTGCATGTTTAAGAAAGTTCGAAGTGCAAAAACCCCGATTTTTTAAAAAATACAACAATAATTCATTTCTATCATGAATCTGTCAAAGAGTCTGTCAGATGAGGTGTTAAATATAAAGGAGAAAACAGAAAATCTCTTTACTTTTAAAAAGGTATTAAGTGTTTCATTGAATAATTAATATAGACAATTAAGGTCTGGTAAACTGGTAATTATTTTTGCCCCCCAATTTTTTTTCCAAGATCTTTATATGTACTTGGAATTTTGCTATTTTTGGGAGTTAAACAGGGAAAAAATTAAGTTCGTTCAACAGGCATAAATTTGTGCAAGATTCCGGACTATGGTATATCCAACATAGACCTTTACTTCAAAACACTTGATGTCCTGATATCATACCGGTATATATTTATGAAGAATTTAAAAAGGATTATAAAACAAAGAACTATATGCGGTGTATTGCATATATTTGCCACCACAAAAGTCAAATTTTGAAAACTTCCTGAAATGTGCTGAATTTCAATAAATTGTATGAGAAATATAAAATTAATAGAAAATATTATAGTTTTCAAAGCAGTGTAAATATATTCACAATTTTTGTTTTTATGACGTCACAAACTAGTCCGATTTTATATCCTATTTCAGAAAGAGGACAAAATGGACAAAATTTCAACAATTTTAGCTTTAAATTTATAGAGCGCAAGTTTGTTCAGGAACTATACTGACATATTTCATTGAAATTATCATTCTACACATTATATCAAAATATTGATCCTGAACATACATGCGCTCGGTGACTTTTACTCAAAATATGTACATTTTTCTGTAAAATTCATAAAAAAACTGAAATTTACGTCATGTTTGTGACGTCATTACGTACATATGACGTCATTACTTATGAAAATATTCAGTGCTTTGAAGTCAGCATATACTCCCCTGTTTAAGAACTTAATTAAATATATCTCTATCAAAGTTTGATTTGGGGGGCAAATATTGGTTATTACCGAATAAAGTTCTTTGCTGATCATTATAAGTACTGTTTGGTATATAAAAAAAATGCAACACGATGTTTTCGTAAGATGGAAACACAATTCTCGAGTGGGACGTAGACTGGAATACACTTACCCTTGACAGTGCAATAGTTATGGGATAGGTTAAAGTTGACAACAGACAGACAAAAAACATTTTTCCCCCGGGATTTTTCGATTCGGGGGTATAAAACAGATATTTGAGGAATGCGACGTCTAACCATATGAGGCAAAATTCTTTCCAACTACCTTCCATTTTGAACAGACTAAAAGAAATAGACTTAGAGGAGTTGTGTCTGAAAATATGTATTCGTTCCAGCTCTCAAGGCTTCTATCAATATATATTCTTTGTTTCTAAGGCTCATTATCCAGAACTTTTCTTTAATTTATTCTTTGGAGATTCATTTTATACTTAATTTTGCTTTTCAAAGGACGTTATGAAAAACGTGATGCCTTCACTTTTGCATTATCAACTTCTCTTGTTTATACAGTGTATAATAATAAACCATTAGCAATTGCATTTGGAGAATATGTCTACCAGTTAATTCGATACGCAAAGGCATCTTTTCTATGTATGAACAGTTCCTAATCCGATACAGGCTGTTGACAATTAAATTATCGATACAAGGAAATCAACAATATTGTTTAAAGTCAATATTTCTCAAATTCTTTGGTCAATAAAAGGCAATATCGTTTAAAGTCAGAATTTCTAAAATCCTGTGGTCAAGAACAGGATCTTATTGCAAATACAGTCCGTCCATTGGTCGAATGTTGACTGATGGTTTACGAACAAATTGTTGTGTCATTATTTTTACTGTCTTGTTACCCGATCAAAACAAGGAATTTACGGTAGGTGTAACCGGTCTATATAAGAGATGTTTACTGCATCATGGCACATGATTCCACCTACGAAACTTATAAGTTGCATATCGAAATTTAAATTTTATTAACTAGTACGTAATGTGACAAGTTTTTTTGCTTTGAATGTGGTCATCTGAAGAACAGAAAAACTAAATCCTTTAGAATAGCCAGAAAATAAATGGTTGGTTGAGAGTTTGTCTCTTCAAGTTGTTTATGGAAGCATATTGCTTTCATTATTAGTACATACTTTCAAGAGACATTATTATTGCTAAAAACTGTTTTTGATTAAAATTATATCCGAAAATGTTAATACTTACAACTTTCTAGAGACATCTTCATATTATACTGGGCTTACAATCAAAATAAACAAGAGGATATTCGGTTTTTCACTTCTGAAGCGCCACTAACCATTTACTTTATTTACTTCAGTCACTGGCATTCACAGAATTTCCGATTTCTTTGTCGGGTTATGACTTCATTATTATTTACTGTTCTAAAATAAGACGAAGGTTTCATGTATTATACAACTTTTTATACCTTTTCATGACGGAACTTGTAAATAAAAAGTGCCTCGAAACATTTCGATACACTCTGTAGTGATTATAAAGATTTGGTTCTCTAGTGAGATACTTATAGGATAGGTCACAAATATGTCTGTCTTGCTCAGAGTAAAAGAAATATCATTAATGCATAAAATGTATGAGATAATTTATCAAAAAGATTACATATCTATTATGATTAAAATACTAAGCCTTAATTTAGTACAGGTATATTTCTAGAAATATCCCTAAGAACAAATTTACCTCATGAGTCTTGTGGACGACACTTTAGAATTTTCTAAGCAATTTTAAATATAATTGTGCATTTCATGCTTTGGGGATATTTGTAATGATACACACGGAAGTTCTCGAAGAGATCACGACCATGAAACATAAAAATGCCATATTCTACAAAGGAAGGCTTTGCAAAACATAATTTGTCAAATTTCGGATTCCAAAATAGAATGACTAATGCTTTATTGGCATGTAAACGGATCAGCTGACATAATTAGGAAAACATATTTTAAGGTCAAAGAATTTTATGATTGGTCATCATCATTATCAATGATGTTGATTAAAAACGTTTATTATACCTCTATTGATAATACTCGAATTTGATTGGCTGGAAAGAAAACTTTAAAACACAACAATGACTCCAAATGATACTGTTTACAGCTTGAACCATGAAAGATAGACACTTCATATTTAGTATGCATACTCCACTAATTAAGTTCTTTCAAAAGACACCAAAGTTTTACAAGACTTATTAACCCTCAACTAAATGGTACTAAAATCAACAAAGAGATCTGATGCAATTATATATATTCTGTTTCCGATAACAATAAACTTTTATAAGATGAATGTTAAATCTCGAAAAATTTTATGATGAAATTACTCGGATGTAAAATTACAAAAATTTTCTGTTTCCAGTAATAAGCTTTAAAAACAAATCTGGATTCCTCTTACCAGTCTTAAACAATTTAAAATGTTTAATCAAACATAACTTTTACTATTAAAATGTTTATTGAAGGTCTTGTTGCCCCCCCCCCCC
The DNA here is from genome assembly GCA_003671525.1 of Saccostrea glomerata. Lineage (NCBI taxonomy): Eukaryota > Metazoa > Mollusca > Bivalvia > Ostreida > Ostreidae > Saccostrea > Saccostrea glomerata. The sequence goes on along the minus strand of PRKT01000015.1, from coordinate 2,340,529 downwards.
CCCCCCCCCCCC
>PRKT01000015.1:2302070-2332897 GCA_003671525.1 Saccostrea glomerata | reverse complement strand
ACAATAAACTATTGTCTCACAGTCTGGGGTAATACGTCCAAATGTAACATTGAGAGAATTCATAAGCTTCAGAAACGGGCTGCTAGAATTATTCTTGATGCAGCACCTGACCAACCATCTAAGCCTTTGTTTGAAAAACTAGGATGGTTAAATGTTTTTGAGTTAGTTACGTTTCATAAATGTATTTTATTGTATAAAACTTTTTATGGTATGAGCCCAGAATATATCCAGAATCTTTTTATTTTTCACAGTTCTGAATCATACTCATTGCGTTCAGAATTTAATTATAATCTTCGATTACCAAAGCATCGAACAATCTTATTTACAAACTCTTTACAATATTCTGGTGTACATTTATGGAATAGTCTACCGCTACATGTTAAATCATCGCCATCTTTACCTGTTTTTAGAAAGAATTTGGAAAAAGTTATAATTAGCCAACGTCTGTAATCTTTATTATTATAGATGTCCTTTTCATTGTTATTAACTATGTCTTTTAAACTTTGTATATTGACTTATTGATTGTCCTATATTTTCATTAATTTGTATACTACATTCGATTATGAAGTTATAGAATGAGCTTATCATTTTCATGTACATTGTATATATGTTTGATTGTACCATTTTATGTATATTGTTGAAATGTAGAAGGCCCCGGGGAAGAATAGTACTTTGTACTAATCGGGTTACCTTCTTTAAATAAAGCATTATTATTATTATTATTATTATTATTATTAAACTTACATAGGGAACGCCTGTTAGTTTGACAGTTTCTTCTGAAGATTATTGATAAATGATGAGCAGTGAAGTAGAAACTTCAAGAGTACTATACATTAATATATTGTTAAATGTTTACGTACCTTGTCACTGGTCATTTGCAAAATTATTTTGTTTAAAAACACTATGAATGTACACACAAATACTCTGAAATTGATATAAAAAGATACTTGCGTTTCTGATTGACGGTAACTATGCTGTATTCGAAGACCAGGTCTACTTACAATCTGTCGGATTCCTAATACTATCAATTGTACCTCGTTATTAGTAAACCCTATTTTTTATTTATACAAATCAAATCAGAATTTATACAAAGTTTTGACAAAAATAATTCATGTGACTATGAATTCATTTTTTCGACTCAATATCTCCCAATAAGCTTGAAATAAAAGATATGACAGAGTCTGACACATTTGCTTCATATTTAGATATTTACTAGAAAAAGACAACCGTTACGATAATAGTAACTTTACAACATAGCTTTAAGATAAACGTGATGACTTCAATCGTCAGCTTCCCTTACTTTTGTGGCAATAAGCCTTTACATTATCACCTGCATATTGGGATTTATGTCTCTCACTTGATTCGATTTGCAAGAGCATGCTCTGCATAAAAACGAATTCTAAACAAGGTAAGCTATTGAAAAACAAGTTAATAAAACAATAAAATCAAGAGTCTCGTCTTCAGTCATCACTTTGCACGTTCTAAGGTTGATACAATGACCTTGTTAGTGAATACAATCTATCATTAAATTAAATGCTGACTGATGTATTCAAATTAATTTTTAGGTCATTATATACAAACTTTTCCTTTTTTCCAATCATGACAAGAAAACATGACAGGTTTGACCGATTGGCAGGAGATGCTCACTCCTCCATTCCACGCCATGTTTTAAAGGTCTGTGTTTGCTCTTCTCCTGATTTTTATCTTTTGAATAGAGTTATCTAATTATCTTGAATACAATTCATTATCTCCATATCTCACAACATAAGTTTATAATTGAGAAAATGTGGATGTAATTTAAAGTTTTTTAAAACTTTATTTGTAACATTTCATTAAAAACAAAAAATAAAACCTACAAAAACTCAAAGCTGTTTGTGAAAATATCAGATGTTGTAGAGAATACTGTATTTTGTAAAATGTGTCTACAAATTTCAAAATAAATTCAAGACATCAATGCCATTCCAAATAAGATCAACATTCAATTGAACATTAAACATAAATGCTACCTTTTTTGGCAGTTACAATCATCTTTTCTGCCTGTAAGTCTAAAGCGATTAGCAGCAAAAATTTCATACATTTTGTTCGATACAGGTCTTATCACTGGCAATTCTGTAAATGTGGCAAAAGATCCCAATCCAACACCCCTGTACATTTCTCTGATTGCATCCATCTTCTTGTACACCTGCAATATGATAAATTACAGGATAGTAATTAAAAACATAACCAAAATTATAAAATGTTTGTTAAATGCACTTCCAATCAAAAGAAAAAATAAATCTGGTTGACCCTTGTCTAGCTGTTCCTTAATTTCAGAATATGGTAGTTGGAGTATTTTAAACTATCTGCTGGTATACATTAAAACAGCATATGCTGTACAGTAATGTACACATTTTAAGTACAGTAAATATGAGATACATGTACATTTACTCCAAAATTATATATGAAAAATGATTATCAAAGGTGGTTAAAAATCAAGTCTCAATCAGGACTCGCACCCAGGACCTCTAGTGAACCATGCCAGTGCTTTACACTGTAACAACTGAGCTATTGAGACCCAATATTCTGACTGACTTTCATACACCTGCTTAGTTAACAGTTGTGTGACACATCCCCTCATCCCCCCCTCCCCCCTTCGTAGAAATTATATGAATTAAAGAAATGCATAAAGCATGTTACAAGGAAATAGTTGGTTTTGTATGTTGGGTGCCAAATGTCACAGGTAGTGAAAAGTCAAGTCTCAACCAGGGATTCAAACCCAGAGCCTCTGGCGTACTGTGCCAGCACTTTAACCACCGAGCTACTGAGACCCGATATATTGACTGACTTTCACACAGCTGCTAAGTTAACTCGATGACACAAAGTGTACAATTCATTGATATGCTACGTGTAACGTACCTTGTTGTCATCCCCAATGACATGCATGTTGCCCATAGCCTCCTGGTATGTTATTCCTAAATGATCCTCAGGCTTAAAACTGTCTTTAGTGATGTCCACAAATTCCACTTTACCTTGTTTGTTTAAATATCTTTGAAGTAAATTAACTTCTACCATACATATGGGACAATCGCCATCATAGAGCACCTACACAAAAAATATGAAGTGTATCTAACTTTCAACAAATAAATCAGGTATATGCAGCTGATATATCATTCTAAATATTTCGTACATACATATAATGATATCTTTTTTCTATATTACAATGCTGTAGTGAACAGGTAGATTTACTGAACGCATATACCTATGTATTTTGATAGCAATCAGGTCCAGTACAATCACTAAATTTAGCTACGTAGGTAGAATTACCTACGTAGCTTTATTTACCTACCTCAGGTAGCTTTATTTTGCTATTTCAATGCAACTTTTCAAAGTTTTTCTTTTTATTAAAAAAGATACAAAAAATCGCAATTAAAGGACTATTAATATTTATACTAGGGAGGTTTAAGAAAACAATCCCAATCAGATATAGATAATACATTGCTACGTTTGGACAATTCAGAGCAAATCATGTAATTCCATTGTTTGGTTAACTGTCCTTTCTCATGCGTGCGTTAAGGCACATCGTCGCAAACCACGGCCAAAATGTATGATCCTCTCCCATCTGGCAGTGGTTGAACGCAGAGAGAATTCTTCCTAGCTCATTAAAATATTGACCAATGCGAGTAAAGCATAGTCGGATGATGAATTTTATCGCGACCTTTCAATATCCAATTGCAGTATAGGAAATATTTCTTGTATACTGTTGACGTCAGTTGTTGATTTCGATTGCGATGGAAACAAGACTTGCCACTGACTGAATATGACGTCACAGTAGAGAAGGCCTAAATATTCAAGATTACGACACATTTTGTGATCAAGCAGCCATGGGTAGGAGAGAGCTATATATGAGGACTCCAGACCGTGGCTTGAGACGATGGTTGAGGCATGGCTGAGTATGATTACTTCACACTGGGCTGAATAATTACCGACCTATTATCATGTTAACCGGAGCTGGACTTCTTTGTCAATTCATTCAAGGAGTAACTGTTTTAACTGTCATACATAGCCCCAAAACTTTCAGAACTTTGATTGCAATTGCGCGAAAAGGACATTTCTTCAAGAATGACTTTTTCATGACTTGTTTTCAGATGAGTTCAAAGTTGAAAATGATCACTGCATCAAAATGATATTTTCTGCACATCCTGAGAAAAATGCTTTTTTATAGAAATAAATTGAATTGGTAGCTAAATAAAGCTACCTCAGATAGGCAAATAAAGCTAAGTAGGTAAATCAAGCTACGTAGCTAAATCTTGTGATTGTACCAGACCTGGCAATATGTGTAACAGCAATTGAGAGTTGTTTTTATCTTTCAACATCATTTTTTTATACCTTTGACTGTATCCTCTGTGAAAAGTGAAACATTCTGCTTGTTCCCATTGAAATAAATCTCTTCGGTAGAAATAGTAACTTCATATTTGTTTACTTTACCACAAATTTACTTTAAATGTCTTTCTGTAATGCCTAGTGTCTTTCGCCAATTTCGGTTGCGTAATCATGTTTTCATAATCTTCTTAATCGGGACCCCGATCCCGATGAGAAATCGGGATGATTGTAGAAACTCCCCTACATTACAAACTTTTAAAAATGGATTTAACTCTACCATTCTTATCCAGAAAAATAAATTCAGATTATACTATTATGGTAATAGAATGGAAAACATAATATACTGCCAGTTAAGGAATAAATGTAGTAACCTTAATGCTGATCTTTTCAAACACCACCTAAAAGAATCAAGAATATGTACAAATTGTGGATATCAAAACGAGAATTCTTTGCATTTTTTCTTGTATTTTTTGTCAACAATATGCCTCACAACGACATAAGTCTGGATAATAATTTTTCATTTTTTAGTCATGTACATATACCTTCATAAGAAACTCTAAGAGCTTTTCATTGAAATTTTAGTTTATTATGATATTCTATGGGAAATATGATATTATTTAAGATTTTTTCCTACTCTGGGTCAACAGCAAATTGTTCAAACATTGTTATGTATTTTTTTTTCTTAGTGTCATTTAACAAAGGACTTCGGACTAGACAAAACAAGAAATATGAAATTTGCTTAAATTGAAAGTTCAGAAAAATTCTTCTAAGAAAAATCAAAATGATTTTAATTATTGCGAAAAATGGTTGCATAAAGTGTAGAAAAGTCGTATGTTATGTTTTCATACATGTACTGACTATTGAAAAAAAAATTGCGATTTCAATTTTCGTTAAAGTTCTTGTGAGTTATTTTTGGAGCATTTAACACATATATTGGATTTAAATTTAAATTTGATTATACACACAGAACTCTGATATTGACATGAAAGAGATGCTGAGTTTCTTATTGACAATATCATTGTGGGTTTGGGAGACCAAATCTTCCAACGATTATTTGGAATTCCCATGGGTACCAATTGCGCCCTGTGCTTAGCAGACCTATATTTGTATTCATACGAAGCAGAATTTGTCCAAATTCTTTTACGTGAAAAGGAGAAAACACTTCGTGTTGCTGTTGCCTTCAACTCGACATTTAGATATATCGACGACGTATTGTCAACTAACAATGGTTATGTCCATTCTTATGTCTATACGATAAGAAATTGGTCCAAAGCTTGGAATTGGGTTGTAGATTTTAATAGTAAAAAAACTGTTAATGTTGATTTTACTAGAAAACACATAAGTTATCCTAATATTCAGTTTGGATATGGAGGTGATTATATAAAACAATCAAATACTCATGTTCATTTAGGATAACAATTTCAAGCAGATGGTTCTTGGAATAATCATATATTGAATATATATGAAAAGGCATGTAAAAGATTGAATATAATTAGGTTACTGAAACATAGTATGGATAGAAACTCACTAATAAAAATCTATTTTGCCTTTATAAGACCAATTTTAGAATGTGCTAATGTTGTATGGGATAATTGTACCCAAAGTAGTTCAGAATTGCTTGAAAAAGTTCAGATATAGAAGCTGCCAGAATTATTACTGGGCTTAGATTTAATTCATCCAGAACTTGTTTGTATGATGAACTAGGATGGGAACCATTATATCTTAGAAGAGAAAAAACACAAACTTCAATTGATGTATAAAATGATTAATGGTTCTGCACCTGATTATTTGTATGATTGGATCCAACCTTGTTTTCCTGTTCAACATGCATACAATCTAAGGTCTAGATGTAATAACTTATGTATACCAGTCTGTAAAACAATGTCGTACTATAATAGTTTTATTTCCTCGACCATAACAGTCTTAGTGAAGATGTAAAAAACTCTCCTTAGATACCACTTTTTAAAGCAAAGCTTAAAAATTGGGGACCAACTAATAAACCTTGTAGGTACTTTAACTTTGGTAATAGAAAAGAAAATATCTTGCATTGTCAGTTGCAAAACAATGCTAGTAATATTAATGCACATTTAAAAAATCATTTTTTATCAGATATTCAGTCTTGTCATCCTTTCGTAAGTTCTATGGTCGATAAAAAGACCTTGTCGGCTCATACAATTCATCATTTTAAAAGTCAAACTGACATTTTTCAGACTAATTGTTAGGCCATTACATACATATTGATTTGCCGACGGATTATTCTGTTATTTCCCGATCATGACAAGGAGCACACGGCGGGCGGCAAGGGATGCTCACTCCTCCATGGCATTTGATCCCACCTCTGATGTTTTTGGAGGTATATGTGCTCTGCTCCAATTTTGTGTTGTTTTATGGACTTTTGAACTTGGATAATGTTCAAAATCTCCATTTATTTCATGTTAGAACATGCTTCATGCGTTTGTAATGCATGATATCTCGATGTACTTGACAAAACAATTTTTAAAGCATATTTTACATGCATTTTTATCATGTATTGTATTGCCATCTCATTGTAAAAATATGATATGAAAATTTATGTTAATTTATTTGTATTATACATGTACTTTATCTGAAGCGGAGTTTTATTAATTCTTTGACCTCATGTCATATATTGGTATACTAGTAGTATTTGACACTACCGTGTATATTTTGTGAACAACTTTTCTTGTGAAACATAATGTTATGACTTTTTTTTTAAAGAAAATAAAAAGAAATTGTCGGTTTTCTTCGCATCTAATGCTATTGTACACGTAGGGCGATCGATACCAGAGATGACGTGTATCCTGCATAGATATAAGGTTAGCACATTCAGGTAATCCTTTCGCAAAAGATTATAAATGAATTAATTATTACCATTAGTTCATGTTATCTTTTATTTGATTTGCTTCTTTTTTTACTTTCAAACTTTGCAGAAATTAGTTTTAATGCAAAATAGACCACGGTCGCTGTAGAGATGTTAAAATAATTGTATACTCAGTAGTATAATATCCACGGTAACTGTGAATTCGCCGATGATTTCAATGTTGCACTTCTTAATTTTTGCACCAGCAGTAACATGTGATACATTATTCCATTATGTATGTAGACTTCTTTCGAAATTATTTTGACTCATAACTAAATTTTATGTGAAAGACTCGCAACTGCAACGGTTTTGCATCAGGCTAACGTTGTTTCTTTTTTCTGAAAACTTTTGTCAAATGAATTTTGTTACATTTTTAAAGATTTACTTTTTCTTACTTATAAGGCTAAAAACGAATTTTGATTATCAGACTTTAAATCTGTTTGATACAGATATTGACAAATCACGTACTGTGTTCGTCACATTAAATTGTCACAGCTGTTAACCGAACCTGGATGTTCATCATCTTTATAGTCAAAATAAAACACTGATCAATACACAGGATTTATATGGAGTGTAGGCAAATTATTCAGTCTTCGTGTTACATATATATGTTATACATTTATTTTAGCAAACATGGGACAAACTAAATCGATAGAGCTACTCATGGTGAACTAAATTAACAAACTCGGCCAGCTGGTAGTAAAAGATTATGGTTGAAATATACTAAAGCAAAACAGAATGACAACGGAGGGGACATCCCTTTCCAAGGGAACTACAATCGATGCCTCGGTTTGTGAGACAGATAGTTTAGAAGATTTAAGAGATATCGAAGATGTCACAGAGGGACCGGCGTGCACAAAAGAAGATCAAGATGTTGCAGGGTATAACGTGAATGAGAATAGTCCAAACAAAAACAAAGCAAATGGTGACTGTGACGACAACAACCAAACAAGCCAGCTCACTGACAGTAGCAAAGGAAGCACGGAAAGTATAGACAAAGTCACACCGAGGGATCCTTCAAGACAGAGTTTAGAAAAAGAGGGGGAAAAGAACAACTTTCTTCAGACCAACAATGCATCTTCCAATAATGCATCTAAATTGTTTGATTATAAAATCAGAAGACGTCGAACTATAGATGGAGTAAATGCAATTCCAAAAGCGAGTTCCACAAAGGATCTGCATCGCCAAACGTCTGACTTTGGGCGGTCATTCCTTCCACGACCCAAAGGTAGCGTATTGAATCTCTCTTCATCCGGAGAAAATCCTCCATGCGTTCGTGAGACGTTAACTAGTAGACTAAGGTTTGAAAAGGGGCACTTGTCCCACGAACTGCAAGACTGTGACTGCAATAACTACGTCACCCCAACACAACGCAAGGAAATGGAAATGAAGCAGCTTAAGAAAGAGGTCAAACAGCTAAAGAAAGACATTGCAGAGAGGGTGGAGGAAATTGACTTGTTAAAGAACAATATTGACAAAGAGGCGGCGGAACTTATTGAATGTAAAAATATTAAGATTAAGGAAATTCGAGAGGAACTTGATTCTATGACAGTAAGTCAGACTGAATTGAAGTCCTCCTACGATGAAGCGCTGGGAAAGGTATCCTCCCTAGAAGAGATGGTTAAAAATCTTAAAGTGAAGTATAGTTTACCTTATTACATGTATGTTATTCTATGTAAAAAAAAAGTAGATGTTTCACATATACATGTACTTACATTGGTTAATGATATTCGACTTTCATCCCTTAGGAAAATTGTTAAATTAATTACAATAAATTATGAATAATTGAAAACAAATGCGATTATGCTATTACTTTATATATAGCAATGATTATTAATGAAAAATATCCATGATTTTACTATGACAGGCTATAATTGCCGACAAGGAACAACAGAATGCAGAAATGTATTATGAGATGTACAGAAAAGGCCAAGAGTCGGCAAAGTTTGAAAGGAATTTTGAGGTAACCAAAATTGTTCTGATAAGTTTTGACTGACTTCTATTTATATCTGCCTACCAAAGTGTGCTATATGTACATATCAAATTTCACGACAGATTGAGAGAATTGCAGCTGTATCCGGTAAAACAACATCAGTGACAACTCGTGAACTGTTGGAGAAGTTGGTGGACACAGAGGCGGAGTTGGCCAAGTGGCAGTCATTCAGGCGCCAAGAGTCCTACGACAGTGCCGAGAGACCGGAAACGGAAGCAGCGGCCATCTTGAGGTTCCTGAAGGACTCTTTTTACCATTATATTACCGACCAAAAACAGTCGGACAACCACCTTCGTGCCATGATCCGAATATTTAGCTATACAGAGCCCCAAAAGAAGAGAATAGCTAGTGCCATAGCGGAGAGAATTAACAAGAAAAATAGCCTGTGAAAAAATGAAAATATTTAACATTTTATTGTGTAGTACGAACCAAAACTTCAAACACTTGATATGTGGGCTTTTATTATATCGCGACATGTTAAGAAATTCCTAAAAGAAAAAAAATCTTTCACGTTGATAATCGTTCTATGTATTTGCATATTTACATTTTTATTATATATGCTTATGAACACTTTTATTTTTTAATGAAAACCGACGTTTGAGCATGCGGTAATTTACGTAATGTACCTACACTATGTACATGATGTAAGCATCTACTTACTAGTATGTAAAAAAGAATTATCTCTTCTTAAATGTTGGTTTCATCCTCGTTTTTACCAAAAATTACTTATACACTGTATTCACATTTTTACCTCATAGTTTTCTTGATCACCCTGTGGATCAGGTTTAATACATACAGCCAAAAGGTAATCTGTGTATACTTCACATAACATTATTCCTATAAATTCGCTTTTCCCTCTCTGGTCTCTATAGAGTTTGTATGAAATAAGTCTAAAGAATTGTTTTTATTTTATTATATGGTCATTATATATAACGACCATAGAGTTTCCGGAATGTGGACTCATTTAATCGAGTATGTAAATAACCTTGTATCATCAACTAATTCGCCAATAGCTTGTCTTTTTTAAAACTTCTTGTACGTAGAAAATGATCCTACATATTAATATCAACTAATAGAAATAAATTTATTATTAAGGAAATGATGATATATTTAAAGAATCACTGACTAGTAAGTATAGTATGCTAGGGAATCAACGATAGTGGGAAACATGGGATAATTTGCCTCTAGTAAATTATCCAAATATTAAACAAATGCCTTTATTTCGATTTAAACAGAATATATGTATATAAAAGCAATGTAGACGAACATCAATATTATTAATTGATAAAACATCGTCAAATAAAAGGTCACAGCAAGGGTCCACTTTTCATGTAGAATTTATTAAGCAATTGAATTTCCCTATAAATGAAAACAAAAGAGAATCTGCTTATAAAGGGGGCGCAGTTAAAAGTACAATTCTCAGTTTAATTTGGACTTCCAGTAAGGCGTGGCATTATCGACGTTACATAATAAGCGTCTGAAATTTACACAGCTTTCATTCACTGTTGAAATATACATGGAATAGAAATTCGGCAAATGTCAACAAGTGTAGGAAATATCCAATAACAAGGTCTCTTACGGCAAAACGGTGGGGCTTAAGTCTTCTCATCGTTTTCAACAAAAAATTTTTACCAGTTTTTATTAATTTCTTAACCAATGAGAATCTATTCGCCATTCAACAGACGCTTATTACGTAGCGCCGAGAATGCCACGCCTTACTGAAAGTCCAAGGTTAACTGTGAATTGTGCTATCAGAGGAAATTCCAACAGGTTATAAGAAGGGTCATTGCTATTGCAATCAACAAATTTAGAAGAAATATGTTATGAATATTTGTACGAAATACAAATTGTGGACTTCAACTGGAATACAAGTCTTAGACTGAATCCTTATATGATTAAAAATGAAAATAATAATTATTTTTTCTTACATCAATGTATCCTTTCAATTAAATGAAAATAAATAAAGGAAAAAAATTAAGAAAGGTTAACAATGTTTCCTCTTTCTTTGGAAGCATAATTCTGTTCACTACTTGTCAGATAAAGTATGTCAACATTGCCAAAATCATTATTGTTCATAAAAACTTACGACTTTTCAACTTTATACAACTTTTCCCTTCGATAAATTAAATTACAGTCCAGGCTTCTGACATATCATTGACAGCTGCTTTTTCAATAAAAAGAGAACTCGTTAATTTATAATTGTCATTAGTCATTTGCAAAATTAATTTGTTAAAAGAACATTCTGATTGTACACACAAGTACTCTGAAGTTGATATTAAAAAGATGCTTGAGTTTCTATTGACCATATCTACCGGTATGTGGTTTTTGGAACCAAGTTCTTCCAACAATCTATTGGAGATCCAATGGGTACCAATTGCGCCCCATTATTAGCAGACCTATTTTTGTTTTTATCTGAAGTAGAATTTGTTCAAAATCTTTTACATGTAAAGAAGAAAACACTTGAAGTGACTTTCAACTTGACATTCAGATATATTGACGACGTTTTGTCAATTAACAATAGTTATTTCCATTCTTATGTAAACACGATATATCCCAGTCAGCTTGAAATAAAAGATACCACAGTGTCTGACACAAGCATCTGTTGGATCTTTAACAGTAAATAACGTTAATGGTTATTTAACAACAAAGCCTTTTGTTAACGTGATGTCTTTAATTTTTCAAACGTCAACTTCCGTTACTTATGCAGCAATATACCTTTGTCACCTGCAAATGGAGTTAATATCTCTCAGCTGATTCGAGACGGAAGAGCATGTTCTACGTATAAACAAATTTTGAAATGAATTAAGTTATTGACGAACAAGTTGATGAAACAAGAATATGAGTAGTCTCCTTGCCAGAAAATACAATTTATCTTCGAGTTAAAAATTTAAATGCTGACTGACGTTTTTCATTCTTATTGATAGGTTTTTATTTACACCATGAGATGTTTTCGTTATTTCCCGATCATGACAAGGAGCACATAGCAGGTGTGCCCGATCGGCAGAGGATGCTCACTCCTTCATGGCACCTCATCCAACCTCTTATGTTTAGAGGTCTGTGTTTCCTCTGCTCTAAATTTGTATTGTTGGAAATTAATTGACTTTTGAGCTCCATTACTGTTCGTTATCTCCATATATTTCATGATGTACTCGGCGATCTTTTCAATTACATGTACATTTAATGAATCAATATCGAATTTGCTCGTATAGTATCCGGTCTTCAGATCAGGTAGACTTTCATATATAAATACCTCCCTGTCCAAACACTGGTCGTAGATTAGGACCCCGCCCCTTGGAGAAGGCTCTAGAATCGACGTATTTCGCACATAGAAAAATTACTCTAGTATACGAGGATTTTTTCTGTAAAATCCGACACCAGGCCCATTTTCCGGGGAAATATTGTTAAAATAGTTATCATTTCCTCGAGAGTAATTTTTTTTAATGCCGGTATTTATAAACAAAGAGGAGGGAGAAAACTGTTACACGTGTCTTCTGACGTTATAATTTTCCCCACCGGTGCTTTTATAATGAATTCGAAAAATTCATTGACATTATGATCAAAAGTCTAGTTGTACATTCACCTTTTTTTTTCTTGAATGTCAACCAGTTCCATTGAAACATACGAAGTGTGAATATTGTAATAAGTATAAGACTTATTCGTTCTATCAAGTGAAACTATAGTTTCCGCAAAAAATTATTTGTTTTATAAATTTAATGATATTTTTCTATTTAGTAATAAATTTTATTTATTATTTATTTTATGGTACAATTTAATTGATTGCATACACGACATTATTTATTTTGAATAGATGTTTCTCCAATTGTATTTTTAAAAAATAAATGCAAAAAGCGTACAGATTATTCATCTTGAACGTGGGTGTAACAAGCAGTAGTGCAGAAAGTCACAAGTTCATCGCTAAAGATTTTTATTGCAGGGTTCAGGAAGATCATTTTCAAATTCGGAAGCTTTTAATAGGGACCACCCCAATCTAACATGATTAAATGTTATTCAAGTTTCTAGGGTTTAATCATATTTCCAAAATAATTTTCCCTTTCATAGAACTGATAACTATATGATTTCTAAAAAAAAAAAATTATTATAATTTTGCAAACTTTTGATAAAGAGCTAGAGATTTTGTTCTCTGCTTTTTTACATTGAAAATAATAATACAGTACTGCATGAGCACCACGACTTTGATTGAGGGGACTTATTTATGTTACCATGGTTTCTGCTTTCAAGAGAATTTCTCATTGTTAGTTTTTTTTTTCGCCTTTTGTGGAACTCGATTCAGCTACACACAAAATGGTATATATTGACATTATCTTATAAAAACTATCAATATTTCTAAATTTTAGAATTGTTTCACACACTATAAGTCAAAGTGTCGATAAATAATGAATAAAAAAACATTTTAATTTTTTGTATGTTATTCTGTTTTAATTTGTACCTGAAATTAATATCTTAGTTTTATTTTATTTTTTAAATAACTGTATATAATGATTGCCGTAAAATTTGATGAATGGTTTAGTTTAAATTCCTGTAAATGAATTAGAGTTATTGCCCTTTACTCCTTTGCATTTCAGCGGAAATAATTTCCCTAGGCGAAGGCTGTTTGCATGGCGAGGTTGACCCCTTTGTTTCAAAACTAGGGATTTGCAACTTTGTCTGCCTTCTCAGATTATCTAGGTAAGTAACATTAATATTGCTGCGTTGTTTTAAACCGATTGAAACTGAACAATTAAAAATATACTGTAAAACATCAAGGGATTTAATAATGTTCTGTGTATGTCCCTTCGCCGCCATTGGAATACTTATTGGGGAACGAGGGGCCTCTAAAGGAGCTAACTAAAATCCCTTAAAAAATACAAGTTATAGTAAAACCCACTAATTAAAAATAGGAAACAAAAGAAGCGTATCTGAGTCGACATTCTGTGTAATTTTCGAAACACAGTTCCACGTGCGTTTTGGAGGGATTTCGGAAAATTAGGTCGTGTTTACAAATTCACTGTATGTTAGATGGCGCTGCGATCAATGGGTCCTCTGGGTGAACGAAATCAGAAACGCAAGCTATAACGAATAGTTGATGTTGTAAAATGCGCTCACGGGGATTGCGAGGGCGAAAGCCACAATTATTTTAAATATACATTCTTTAATTTTAACGGAATGTTCAAGACCAATCCAGGTGATAGAATAAGAAATTCACTGTTTGAGGTACCTTAGGGGGTCTGAAAGAAAAATCAATAAGAATAACACCGTGTTTTATTATTATAAATTGAAGCTTTATATAAAACCAAAACGGTTCAAAATTATGAAATTTTTAAATGTGAAATTTTATTCAGTTGCAGATTTTTTTTTCCATTTTTCTCCCACTAACAATAGAATAAGTATAACACTGAATTGTTAAAACTTCATCAAACAGAAAGTAGCAAAGCATGAAAACAATCATAATGTTCATTCATATTATTGTTAGACTATATTTTACTTATTAAATATTTTTTATTGTTGTAGGTAATACATTTCTGTAATGTCCTCAAAGTATTTCACAATGTCAATGGAAACTGAACCTGTCCTCTCTGTCCAAATCACCCCCAAAATAGAACCCCCCTCTCCCCCACCAGAATCAGAAGATAGCAGTTCACACTTCTCCAAGGCTCCATCCAGTGAAGAGATTGAAAACGCATTCCACTGCATTGTATCTAAGACTGATGTTACTCCCAGTGATGCGGTAGAGGGAAGTTTAAAAGTTGTCACTCGATACATGTGTCGATATTGTGCTCGGCAGTTTGATTCAGCTGAAGATATGAAGAAACACATTGTTTCTCACACCAAGCCAGGGAGAGTCTCAAATCACTCTTGTTTTGTTTGTGGGAAGACATACTCAACCCCTTCCAAACTTCAGAGGCATGTGCGAGTCCATAGTGGAGAGCGCCCTTATCCCTGCCATGTTTGTGGACGACGGTTTACACGGTCAGACCATGTGAAACAACACTTAAAAACACACTTGCCTCAAAGGGAGAAAAATACCTGTCGCATTTGCAGCATGAAGTTTAATACCCGTCAGGCACTTTTTAGTCATCTTCAAGTAACACACAGCATAAATCAGATCTTTACCTGTGACAAGTGTGGAGAAGCTTTTGACAATGCCGAAAAGCTCAAGTCTCACAAGATAAGCCACGAAACACTCGCCCAACCCACCGT
Source organism: Saccostrea glomerata (assembly GCA_003671525.1). Lineage (NCBI taxonomy): Eukaryota > Metazoa > Mollusca > Bivalvia > Ostreida > Ostreidae > Saccostrea > Saccostrea glomerata. The sequence continues at coordinate 2,317,469 of PRKT01000015.1, read as the reverse complement.
GACAGAGTCAGCCGACATTGAAGGTGCAATGCTGATTCAACAAAACAATGCTAATAAGGTTGTGGACTGTGAGAACTTAATGGTTATTGGTTTGGCTAAATTTAGTGTTTCGGCAGCCATGATAAGTGATATGGACGAAGACATGGAGGATGAGTCCAATGACGGAAAAGGCAACTCCTTGTCAAAGACCAGTCGTAAACTGGATTACACAAATGGAAATGATGAGGAGACTGCGGATAAGATTTTAAATGATACAGACACCATTGATACTGATGGTACAATGTACATATCCCCAGAACTGATGGAAAAGTTCATCAAAAGTGAACCCATGGACGATTATGAAGATAGCACTGCACAAGGAAATTCCGATGGATTTCAGAATTCTGGGATTGCGGTGCACTCCTCGGATTCAAAGTTCGTCAAAGATATGTGGCAAAATGACTCAGAATCCGAAGAAGTGGAAAAGAAACCTACTGTTGATGAAAGTGAAACAGCTATACACTTCAGCACTGGCACAAAGAGCATAGGGAATGGAAGAAAGGTAACAGAAATTATGGTCTATCCCAAGACAGGGGCAAAAGTGACTAGTTATACCGAGCCAATAACTTCCCAGACTCTGGCAGAACCCAGTAAGATTAAGTTAGGCCCTGCTAGTTACAAGGCTGCCGTGAGAAAGAAGCTTCAGATGAATTACCCTTATCCAAGAAACACGTTCAAAAGTCTCGTGAAATCTCTCGGCATTAATAGCAATGCTGTTTCAGTGGACAAAACTAATATCACAGTGCCCAAACAGGCCGAATCTCCAGCGGCAACTACGACCCCGGCTCCAACAGAGAAGAAGACGTGGAAGTGTGAACATTGTAGTATTTACTTTGAGGACTATTCCATGAGCCTGCTACACAGCTCTTTACATGATGCCGATGAGGAAGACCCATTTACCTGTAGAAAATGTCTGAAGAAGTTAGGAAATCGCCTAGAATTTACTGCTCACTTAGTCTGGCACTTGGAACCCATGATGGATGGTTGATGTTTCTCTCCTTATATGGCTTGTTGTCTGTTTTTAATTTTTTTGTGTTATACATGAACTAATATATGGTTTGTTGTACATAGAAAAATTTGAATAGAAAATTGAATTTTTTAGAGACTGAGTTATAAATTTACTCTTCTCTAACAATTGATCTCTGTTGAGAAATGTAAAAAGAACATTGTTCACCCTATATACTTTTCCTGTAGTCTGAACAAAAAGGGAAAAAAAACTGATGTCGGAATAAGAGATTTTATGAATACATCGGTTTCCATATTTGAGGATATGTTGATTTTTATATACGCATTTACACATATATTCTTATGCCACTGTTAAATGCTTTGTTGTTGTAATGTTGTCACAGTATACAGTGTATTCACAACTAGGGTTTTGATAAGTTTGATGTCAATTATTAAATGAAATTTTGAATCAATTTAGAAAACACTGATCATATTTTTTTTCTCTTTGAATTTTGGACATTGTTATCAAATAAATTTTTTGCTATTTATATATGGCTACTTTATGGCATGTTGTTTATTGTGGGTCTTATATCTTTTTTTGAATTTGTTGGTTGGCTAAGTTTTTGGGGGCAAATTGCTAACATACATTTTTTAGGGCAGTCATTTTTACATCTTTTAAATATCTATATGTGTCCAATTGTACAGTTGTATTATTAAAAGTCTTGGCAATGATGAAAATTGAATTTTACTACTAACAAATAAAACAAAAAATACATAACTGAAACTATTTCCAGAACTTATGAATTTCTTCATAAAATATATTTGACAGTATCCTGTATTAATACTTATAAGATTATTACTTAACAAATTGTTTTATAAGAATTACTGTCTAACTAGATCCTTTTCCCCTGAAAATTTGGAGGTAAATAATGTTTACAGCTTTGATTTCTCTGATGAAATTTTTCACATATTCTCAACAAAGTCAACATTTGCTATGTTGTACTTTCAAAATATATAAATTCTGATGAACTATTGATTAAAAAGTTTTGTTAAGGCTATGTGCAGTACATGTATATTCTGATTTGAATACATGATAAGCACTGAACTGTACTGCCATATTGTTTTATATGTACACTATTTTACAGTGCCCTTTTAATCACATATTTTTTTTTATTGTTGATAAACTTAAATTACAAAAATTATGATTCATCCATTGTGGTGTCTTTATATTATGCACACTTTTGTGGTGAATGTAGACACAAAATTTAATGTCGCAGGACCGACGAAGAGTTGTCTCTCTTTTCAAGTAATATAGTGAGGCAATGACGATGATTGTTTAACAGTTTGAAAGTAATACAATAAAGACTTCAACTTGGTTGGTTTTCTTTATATTTTTCAGATGGAGAAGACCTAGGCATCGAAATAATTTTTAAAAAAAAAGTGTTTAAAATGGCTTACAAGTTTGAACAAATATTCATAGCACTTGGGGAGGTGGTCAAAGCATCACAGGGACTTTTTTCTGTAATAAATTTTTAAACCCGTGATATGATAATTATAATAATACAGTTTACAGGGTATCCAACTCCGAATTACATGGAGTATCCTCTCCCCCGGAATTGCACCCATTTACTCTTCCAGAGGAAATGCATTGGCAAACTGTTTCATCACCATTGTCTTATACGATGATTTATCTACACAACCATATATGACATGCAGCATTTTGCTTGTCTTTGTTTTCTAACAGCGTCAAAATTCGCTCGCCTAGTAAAAAAAGTCGAATTACACCATGGAATGGCATGTGCCAAGAAAGATATGATGGGGCAATGGAAATGGGTGATTCACCCCAAGCTTTTTAGCTCACCTGAGCCGAAGGCTCAAGTGAGCTTTTCTGATCACGTTTTGTCCGGCGTCCGTCTGTCTGTCCAGTTGTCCGTCTGTGAACTTTTCACAATTTCGACTTCTTCTCAAGAACAACTGGGCCAATTTCAATCTCTCGCCACAAAGTATCCTTGGGTAAAGGAGATTCAAGTTTGTTCAAATGAAGGGCCACACCCTCTTTCAAGGGGAGATAATTAGGAATTAGTGAAAAAAATAATGGCATCGTTTAAAAATCTTCTCAACAACCACTAGGACAGGAAAGATGAAACTTATACGTAAGCATTCTTAGGTAGTTTAGATCTATTCAAATTTGTTCAAAGCATGACCCTGGGGGGTAGGGTGGGGCCAAAATGGACGATTAAAAAGGTTTTAAAAAGGAATACATAGGGAAATTCTTTAAAACTCTTCTTCTCAAGAACAGCAAAGCTATGATTGGTCATATTTATATAGAAGCATCCTTAGGTGGTGTAGATTCAGTTTTGTTCAAATCATGACCACAGGGTAGGGTTGGGCCACAATGGGTGATTTAGGGAATAACTGTCTAATTTTTCGATTTCATGAAGTGATCAATCGATTGGCTTGCGTGATAATTTGCAGAAACGCCGAAGGCGTTTAGGGTGAGTTCACCATGCATCGGACACATACCTTGCTTCGGACAACTTTAGGCAATAAACTCTCTTTCAACTTAAGAGTTCTGTGTATTTATTTGTTTCTGTCATAAAAACGAAGATTTAAATTTTTTAATGATACCGATTGTGTTTATCATGTTGTGATAAAAATGCCCCGCAAATGGCCTTGAAGTTACGTCATATTTTACATCATCAAAGGGGAATAACCCGAAATTTATGATTTTGCAATTTTTAGAGTTATCGTTCTTTTAAATTCGACTTCCACGGAACGAGTCGGACTTGGGTGAATTTTGTCAGGGATTGGTAATTTTACATGAATTATAATTAAATTTCACTTCAATGTTTGTTTAATTCTTATTAGAGCTGGTTTTTACTAGTATGCTATTTTCACCGTGCATCGGACACAAATTAACCATGCATCGGACACTTTTCGATGCAAAGGTAATCACTACCATTTTCATACAGAACCCAGCTGACAGCTGTTTCTGCGGAAAAAGAAAATACAAACTCTATATTTTCGGTCAAATTAAAAGTTATCGATATATGACGTCTGGAATTTTACTCAATTTATTTCTACAAACCAGAGTATGATAAACCATGAGAAAAAGGCGCGAATTACGGCATTATAAGCATTTTAAAGCATTTCTAAGGCAGAATGAGGTCTCGAGAATCGTTCTACATTTGTGCAATAATATCGTCGATTAAATTAAAGTTGAGGGTTATTTCTTAGATAAAAGATGAAAATATATCCATATCAAGGATTTTAAAGCAGTGTGATAAAGGTTTGATATTTTTCCGGTCTATATACCGTCTGTCCGATGCATGGTGAACAATGTCCGATCCATGGTGAATTTTCAGTTTTTTCTAAAAACTCGATTTTTGGGGATATTTTCTCAATAAACGGCATATAATTGTGTCCTAAATTGTTATTTTAATCACAAACTAAATGTTAAACTCCATTTTGATAATTTTCCGTCGGTAGCGACATCGCTAGAACTTGTTGAAGTACAAGGGTATCCGATGCATGGTGAATTCACCCTATGCATAAAATTATCACGCAAGCCAATCGATTGATCATCTTTATGAAATTGAAAAATCTGATAGTTATTCCTTATATTTATATGCTTTGATTCCGCCAATCCACGTGCTCCAAGCCCTGCTTCTGTTTAGCTGTTTGCCCCGCCCTGCACGTGGTTTTGTTTGGAACCGCGCCAAAACATTGATGGGGAAATAAAGTACATTTACAATTGGTAATTTTATCTCGGACAAAGACATTGGAAATGTAAATATCAAAGTTTAACATAGGAATACATATGAAAATTTCTTTTTAAGTATTCTTTCTAAGAACAGCAAAGTCATTATTGGTCATATCTTAATGGAGGCATCATCAGGTAGTGTAGATTCCAATTTTGTTCAAATCATGACCCCCAGGGGTAGGGTGGGGCCACAATGGACAATTAAGGGTTTACAAAGAAATGCATAGGACATTTTTTAAAACTCTTCTTCTCAAGAACAGCAAAGCCATGATTGGTCATATTTACATGGAAGCATCCTTAGGTGGTGTAGATTCAAATTTGTTCAAATCATGACCCCCAAGGGTAGGGTGGAACCAACATGGGTGATCAAAGTTTAACATAGGAAAATTCTTTAAAAGTATTCTTTCAAAGAACAACAAAGCCATGATTTGTCATACCTTAATGGAGACATCCTCAGGTGGTTTAGATTCCAATTTGTTCAAATTATGACCCCCGGAGTAGGGTTGGGCCACAATGGGTGATCAAAGTTTAACATAGGAATACATAGGAAAATTCTTTAAAAGTATTCTTTCTAAGAACACCAAACCATGATTGGTCAATTCTTAATGGAAGCATCCTTAGGTAGTGTCGATTCAAGTTTGTTCAAGTCATTACCCGGGTGGTTGGGGTGGGGATGGGGTTAAGGGACATAATGGGGGATCTAAGTTTTACATAAGAATATATAGGTAATGAATTTTGAATGCTTGGTGCTAGGGCTTTCATATTCATTTTGTGTATTCCAAGATCTTTTCTCCAATATTTTTTTTTACCTCATGACATTGTCCATTTTACAAAAACCTACCATGACCATTATCTATGATTGCTTTCTCTGGAGTCTCTAATATTTCACAAGTATATTCCTTGTGACAAGTTCTTCGACACCTCTTGAATCGATCTTGAAGTATACAGGTCTTGCATTTGGGAAACTTAAATTTTCGCCAAGAACTGCCATAAGGGTGCATCGGTGTTTTTGCGAACACAATTTATTTTTATACACGCAATTATGTCTCTGAAATTGAAGATATTTTTATTTGCTTTTTATTGCTCTGTTGATTTAAATGTTCTTGGTTGATACAAGAAGTTATGCATGTATTGCAATATAGAGGTGAAAAAAAGCGATACCTTATTTGAAAAAAGGCAAAGTTCATAGATGTAATATATGAAATGACATACATAATGTACGTATATTCTGTCTGACTAGTAGAGAATAAAATTCGAAATAAACTACGAAAAAATCTAAAGATATCTAATTGTTCATTTTTTACGGAAAAATAAAACTTCTACAGGGGAAAGTCGTTTATATATTCATCAAGAAGACAGTTGATGTCAAACGCTGCCTCGGTTCCGATGGGAACCAGTGACAAAAGTCCAAGAAATAGGTCGTGTTCTGATCGGAGAAGACGCTTAGCCCACCCTGGATGGGACACTTTCTGTAAATCGGTGTCTACCCTCAACTTCTGAGTTGTTTCTTTGGACAATGATTGGATTTTCGGTTTGACTTCTCTCTGTCTCTCCGTTTCACAAACTTTGTGCATTTGTAAAAGAGGCAAACACACAACTTCTTCAATTTCTGAAAATTTGGTCCTCAGTTTCTTTAATATGTCAAAATATTTGTCTATGATTTCTAGCTTCTTTCCTCCCTTGGGTGTACCTTTAGCAACCTTGACAATGGTCTCGAATTCCTTCACTGTTTTAATTTTGATAACATTCACTGGCAGAATTTGTTTTGCAATCATCATGAATTCACCAAGTTTCTTTCCAAAGTTGGCCTCAGCTTCTTGGAGATCTTGAACATCGTCGTTGAATTTGTTTTGAAAATTCTTCAGTTTCTGGAGAAGTTCCATGTCGTGTTCTGTGCAATAAAGAAAAAAGTCATAGAAGAACACTGAAAATTTAATCAAAAGACCCCAAAAATTGTCCAAAAAATAATACGGTACTAATCTTCCTTTACTGTCGCTTTTTAATAATATCAATGAACTTCAAAGCATAAATAAGTGAATAATAAATATCTAATTGAATAATAGATCAGTATTCTGTTTGTACTTTTTGTTTTAATGCTTATCCTTTGAAGCGATCGACTTAGCAGCTCATTCTTGCAGTTTGTGTACTCGTCTTCAAACATTCTTGTTGTCAAGACAATGCGTTTTGCTTCTAGCTTCTTTAACAATGGCTGAGTAATTAGAAGATCTTGCATCAATCCAGTAATTTTCTCCGATTTGTGGATTTTCCAAACGCTTTCTAATGCGTCAATGTTGTCAAATCCAACAGCCATTACGATACCTAAAATTTACAAATAAATTGAGAAACATAACATACATTTTTGATTTCTTGCACTATCAATTTGCTTATAGCATGTATAGGGTAGGCGAGGATCGATAAAATCTTAGCTTTTAAAAATAATTTTATCTACCTTTCTCAAAACGTTCAATATAGGCGCCTTTAAATTCTCCTTTTCGTTCTAGATGTGCCCGCATTTTGACGAAGTCTCCGCCATTCAGTTGTTCATGAAGTTTCTCGGTCAGTTCCATGAAGTAGAAATGTTCTGACCCGTAGGCTTCTGGGTTCATAGCGGTAGCATCGTATACAGCGATGTAGATGCCGACCTCACCTGAAACACAAGCATACAATGTAAAAATTATTTTATCTATATTTAATTTGAATTCACTGAGAAGGAAAATTAAATTTAGTTCCCTCTACGACAAGGATGGTGGTCCCTATGATGATTCTGTTACGGTATATGTTGGATGTGACTAACTGGTTTCCAAAGAGTAATCATTAGAGTGTTTCAATGTACATACTATAAACAGATGCAGTTGTACTTTGTAGAGAGAACAATTAGACTTTCTCGAATACTTAAAATTTAATGAAAATCGTATCTTTATATCAAGCAATTTTTCTTTCATTAAATCTTAGAATTATACTTTATCTGAATTTTAACAAGTTAAAGTTTATTATCTTCATGCAATCATATTTTTTTTAAATCCCAAAATCCTTGCTTGGCTGAATAGAGGATCAACATTCTTACATCCAAGAAGGTACTGGGTTGCACTGTTTTATAATGGTGTTTATTTTTAAAGACAAAAATGTCCTCATCAATGTCATTTCAAGATTAATGGTTGTTTTATCGACCAAGACGTGTATATATATAAACCTCCTTAGAATGTACATATTCGGATCATTAAGGGTGCTTCAGGGCCGAAAACATCAAGGGGTTCGCGGGGAGTTAGATTTTTTGTGACATGGAAACTGACGACAAACAGTGCAAGTGCTTGAAATCTAACACGTGTTTTGCAGGTAGATGCAAGACAATGTCGAGAGCACTATTGAGAGCATTCATTTACACTGGTCCGAAATATCAATGTTTTTATTTAGTCCACACTTGGATTTATATTGGGCTTTGAACCACTAATCCATATATATTCACACCTAAGAAACCCTTTCACGACAGTTCTTTATCTAAGATCAAACAATTGCCCAAGAAAAAATAACGATCAATCAAATATTCGATATTGCTGAAATGTATGAGGTCTACTTTAGGTATAAATCAAAAGAAAAAAGATTTTGATATTCAAAACATATTTGTATATCGTTCCCACACGAGTTCTAGAAAACATTGATGAAAAGTTAGAAAATTTAAGTCAATATGCACAGAGATTGAAGACTATATGGATATCGAAAAATTAAAATAAAATTGCAAGGTATATAGATCTAGAATGATAAACAGATTTTGTTGGTTCTATATAAAAGTAACCCGATTTCTTGTAATCCTTTCGCCGAAAGGGGGCTCCTTATCATGATCAAATAAAATCTTATGACAAGAAAAGTTCTTAGTGTTATCATCTTACACAGTTTTATTTTTTAAACTGACACTTAAATTCATTCTTAATGACATAATGTTAGCGATTTGATTTTTTTTCTGCTTATCTCCTCTATAGAAAACTTTTGTTTCCACAATTAAATTAATAAATGCAAAGAAATAAATTTCACACACTTTAAATTCTGAATAAGCTAAGTATTACATGTAAGTTAAAATAGAAATCAATTAAAAAAAAAAACAAAAGCTTGAATTGGACCATTTCAATTGCTCAAAAGTGAACAAACTCAGGATTTTTAAAAATTACTTTTTGATTTAGAAATACCCCGGTAGATGAGAATAATACATTTTCAAAAGCATAATTGAATTTCATATTGCTATCCTACAAGAATATCCCAATATATTAACACTACATGTATATAGATAATAATAGATGGAAGTTAGGTGTGTCTTAAATTAAAACACTTCTTTATAATCGAACACAGCTGTGTGTGACAAAGAACTTGGGGACTTTCTGACTTTAAGTGTCATCTCTTTAATTTCAAAGATTACCAACCCTAAAACCGTCCTTACTGGCAGATGTATGTAAAAGAACAGAATGCAATGTACACAGACGTATGTTTGGATTTCTGCAGTAAGAAAACAATCCACGGGGAGTTTAATTGTCACGATTGATGTCATTTTTAATTTAGCAAAACATGAACAGAAAGAGTCCAGGGGATTTCCAAAAATATTTGACAATATCGGGAAAATAAACATGATTTTATAAATCACACGTAATTTCCTCATGTTCTTCAAACTTTTGAACACAAAAAAGCAAACTACTCCCGTGCATTGCACTCCAATTTCATGCTTATTTTTTTAAAAAAATAACACCTGTTCAATTAAAGTTTTCTTGTATTTAAAATTTGGATTTTAAAATCAGTATGATTGATCATGAGAAATCTATTCAAAAGTTCAATATGCTGTTGAAGTCAAACACCATATCAATTAATTATATACATGCATATTGGAACCATACTGTGAAAGGAATGGATTCATAATCGGTCGTTAACTTTTGAACATTGCTACACATGAACAAACATTTTAAATAGGATAAAGAAATCATATTGGTAATTTTACAATTTAACATTCAGGCGATAAACATTTTGAACCGAACACTCTAGACTTTAATTGTAACAGAAATAGACAATTGAACTTGTTACAATTGTATTCAGTTTCTTTGAAAACATTAAGTTTTGGCATGGTGAAGGCAAGTGCAATTTTCTGGGTCTGACTTTTATAAGATAAAAATAAATGGAATACACATCTTAAAATGTAAAAACAAAAATTTAAAAATACCCATATCTTTTTTCGAATCTTTGTACCGAGAAAACAACTCAGTGACATCATTTTACCAATTCCTGTGTCATTTGGGATTTTATATCAAGATGTACCCATATCTATTTTAACCCTGTCGCCACACCCGAAACAATAAATAAGAAAAACTGTATCCACTGACACTCATTAAAGGAAAAATGACATAAACTTAATTTAAAAGTCCTGGCAGAGCTGATATACAAGGATTTAATGGCGTGACAGCGCATTTAAACCTCCGAAGGAACAAAATTCGGAAAGTTGACATATTCCTGGCATATTGGAAGTTTGTGCAATTAAAGATCCTTGAGGCCACGTTTAATTTGACAATCAAATTTCATATAAACAATCTTTCTTCTTTGTTATAAGTAATTTGGTAAAGAATCCGAAGTTGTCCAAAGTCTGAAAGGTTGTGGGGAAAAAGGATTTCATCTGGTTTTATTCAGACAACTATCTGAGAAATTCTTTTGAGGGTAAAATGTTCAGCAAATACAATTCATATATTTTTCGTTCCAGTTATAATCTTCATTTATACCATCCTTTTAATTTGCACGTTGTCTTTTTGATAAAAGCGATTAATCACTGCAATAGAAGATTTGAGCGCAATAATCATGCAATAACGCAAGCCAAATTGTCGATCATATTACACAAACCCAGTCTATTTTTAGACGTAGGATTTGTAGACTTTTTGATATGATTGATTTATCAAAGCTTCATAATTTCGTTGTTTTAAAAGATATATAAGCCATATAAAAAGGTATATATATGTAAACTTCATATTATTGTTTTTCCAAAGACAAAATCTTGAGAGCAATGACATATGTACAAGATTAATACTGAAAATATAAACGTTATTTTATAACCCTTGGCATGTAAATATTTTTCTGTTTTCAATTTCTCTTTCATACATGTCGCCTGCAAAAAAATTGTTATACAGTAAGTCAGTGTGAAATCAAGTCGGGGTATCAATAATCTACCTGATGTTTATCTTTTACCATTTTCAATGCCGTCTTAATAAAAAAAAGAACCGCTGAATTGAAGTGAAACGTTTTTTAAAAGTCTAATCACAATAAATTTGGAAATTCTGTAACATTTAAAATGTTAAGACTGGCAGGAAAGTGTCATTTTCCCTTTCTATGCTTGGCACAATCTTCGGCAATAAAAACCAAAAGTCCCAGGAAAAAATTTCAGTCTTTAAGCTTTAGAATTTTTGAAATATAATCGATGTGCAATTTTGAAGTTGACACAGGCTAGTAAATTAAAGTTTTTAAAAGAAATATAAGAATTTCGAAACGTTCGCTCTTTACATCTCTTCAGACAATGGAACTTAAGCCCCACAGAGTAATATGCTCGAAGACTCCGCGTAAATATAAGTTTTTTTTTAAATCAACAATATTTAAAACAAAACAAAAAACTAAAGTACAGAGAAAATGATAAGGAAATGAGAAAAAAAATAAACAAGTATAAATAAATATTTAAAATATTTTGAAATCAAAATTTTTCGCTTTTGTGAGCTGTATTAATTACCTTCTTGTCTCCTGAAGAAGGGTCTGGATGCGTCCTTTTCCATCTCTGTGTCCTCGGTCCTTCGTCTTTGGTGCGCAACTGCCATGATAATTTTATAAGTAAGTCAAACACCAACCAAACAAGCAAATTTATGAAGCACTTGATAAGCGATACCAAAAACTGTATAAATACAGACAGGTCTTGGATAATGTTTATATCTGCTTAAGTTTCAGCTCCTCTTGGCGGCACTGTTTACAATTCTTATATGTAACATATGGGCATTTAATTCTTAGCTTAATTAAGATGTTTGCCACAGAAGTACAAAATCCACTCGGCACCCATCGGCGAAGAAACAATCAGTATACAGAAAGGAAAATTGGCTCTTTGTCCAAACACAGAAAAAAAGGGCATTGAATGACGTTTGTCTTTGGTTGATGAAATTTGTTTAGAAAACCTCATCGAAAACAGTGAAAAAAAATATAGCCCGCAATCAATAGCTGTCTTTGGTATACGAGTGTGCTAGAATACGTCCGATATTTATATGGCAAATAGAAAATGCATCTTAACTTGACGTAGATCGGTAATCCGAAATTTAAATATCATCGATTAGAGGCACTTAGATTTTATTAAATGGGCGAGACGCAGAATTGGGATTCCGTCGCCGTATTTTAAATAAGTTTGGAAAATGCCTATTAAATCGAAACGTTTATTCACATAAAGGTGTCAAATAATAGGAAAAAAGTTACAGCAACGTTCCAAATGTAACTAAACGCGTGGATAGATTTCAACAGACTCATTAGAAAGTAGATGAACATTTATTGAAAAATCTTTAATGTTACTGTGAAACAGACTTCCGGAGGCAGGCGGTGCTTGCTTTATGGCATGTTGCATGTTTTTCCTAAAGCATTCCAAGGACTAAAAAGAATCTCCAAATCATTTCATTTCTTAAAAGCCCATTATTTTAGAAGATAAATATGATTATTTTTTACCATTTTCAATACCGTCTTCATAAAAAAGAACCGCTTTTTATGTTTTTTAATTTGAAATTATATCACTACATCGGATCAAGAAAGAAATCGGTTCTACTCATCTTGAAATTTGTTCCGTCAAAGTAACTTTGATCAATAAAACTTTAATGGAAATAATTTGTCGATATCCAATGTATTCATAGAAAAAAGTAGTTTGATGGATGAGTCGGCAACCCAGGAAAAATATTTCACGCTGGCAAATTAATATTTCTAAACAGAATCAAGATCATTTATTTAACCTGTCTTCAAAAATTGAGGTATAGCGCTATCAGAAATACATTACAACCGTTAATCAGTCCTTTTATTCATGCCATGGCTCAGATGAAATTGATTTTACACAGTTAAGTGTTGATTACTTATTTTTACCAGAAAAAAATTATCTAAAGTTATTGTGTATAGAAATGAGAACTTCAATAACATCATTGAATACAGTTAGTAAATGAGAACTCAAGTCTGAGATCCTCCGCAATATCTCCTGACCAATCAATCATAATGGCTTCTGATATTTTCATCGAAAAAAAGTTGAAAAAGTTTGTTTCCACCTGAGATTTATTTTCCTGGCAGAAGATTCCAGGGTTTAAGATATACTAGTAGTTAAAGCAAAATAAAAAAGGATAAAATTCTAAAAAGAAAATTAACCAATTCGCTTTGAAGAAGTTTGAAAAGACAAACTTACAATCCTAGCTAGTATATAAGATATGTGTATATGTGAACTTCCAAATGAAAATAGGAACCATGTCATTGTTTTTAACAAAAAATCTATAATTTAGTGCAAATTGGTCAGCGTGTAATAATATAGAGGAATTCGATCAACTTCAGCTTGACTTACTACTGGTATGTGTTATGAATAACACAAATTAGGTTTACAAGTTATCTAATATCAGTCAACTGTTGGGTTTGAGTTTTTTGCCTGGGTGACGAAATCTCCCCCTATCAGTAGATCAATCAATGGACTTTAATCTGGTAACAATTTATAATATCTGAAGTTAGAGACACCGTGTCTCACCATTAGGTCACATATTGCTAATACGGAACCGTTCACACATAGGTACACGGGTACCTGCTTTTAAGAGAACACGTTAATCGGACACAGATTGCGTAACAAAAAATTAGAGGGGAAACATTGTTCTGTCTTTTTTCTAGCCTACACAAATCAACATTCACGCAGGATATATTTTTCTTACTCTTAGTGCGCATACTACGGTATTACACTGTACTATCGTCCTAATCCCCCCTCCCCCATTTTTCTTTTTTAAAAACACAGTTATGAATCATCTTTTATGCCTGTTTGCTCCCACAAATGAATTTGAACGATATTCTTATTACAGAAAGATTTTTTTAATAAATAAAAAAAAAAGATTGATGTATACAAAAGACACACATTTAAAACTTTTTAGCTTTTCAAAGTTTTACCATGCACATTTAACACGAATTTTCAGATGTCACGACAAAAATCTTAATGTACACTTTTGAAACTAGTATAACATACCCATATTTCAAATTTTAAATTGAAGAACTGTAGGGAAAATATTGGCTTATCGATACGAAATATGATGGAACAGATCTAATTTTGCGCTCTGAACTTAGTCACAAAACAAAAAATCTTCATTTAATAAAATAAACTTAGTCACAAAACAAAAATTCTTTATCTAATAAAATAAAAAGTCTAAGGAAAACTTTTCTCTAAGTAGATTTAGATAATTTTTTACCAAAGTCAACAGAAATATATCCTAAAATATACAAAAGAGAACGTACCTGAGGCGCTGTGCTTCAGAAGAGATCTGAAATTTAAACTGTTAGTTCTTTAATAAAATCCAAGATTTCTTAAATGTGTTAATAAAGTATCATTAAAATTTAATAAATTTTGGCCGCGATCTTATAAGAGGCTTATACTTCTATTTATTATCCGATCCTCTGTCTTTTAAGGCGTGAGGCAACTGGTTTGAAGTAATAAACTTCATGTAAAATTTAAATAACTTTAAATAACAAAAACTTGTTTATTGTGTATTTCAGTGCTGTTCTTCTAACGGGTGTGGAAACAATTTATTTTATTTTTCCCAAACATGAAAACCCACTGGCCCATGGTACCCTTTATGGAAGTTCACATCGACCAGTCGATGATAATGTAATTAACTTTATACAAGGGTGGATTTAAAATGTTATTTAAAAAGAGTGCCTTATTTACAGGTTCAAACAACAGCACAAAGTTTATCTTGCCTTTTACACTGATCTAGTTAGAAACAAAAAGATTTGTCTTCATATAAATCTCAGAAGTTTATGCAATTCTTTATCTCAATCTAAAACCTGTCAAGTGGTGAAATATTGCTAATTCAACCGACAGTTTTATAATTGATTAGAATCTGTAGAGTTTTGGAGCTTTTTAAAATGACATTTAGAATATTTATAATTCATGACCATAAATATTTCAATTAAAGTTCATTTCGGTTTATTTATTATAGGTATGTACATGTAGTACATGTAAGATTAACCAATACATTGAAAATGACATGGATATATTTTATATATATTTAACCTTTTTATTTAATCTTTTCGACAAGAGTTCATTCCTTGTAGCGCTGCATGTAATAGTTACATGATGACACGAGATGATGCATACAAAATATCGTTGAGTTATTGCACGCGAGGAGGCGTTAGCCTCCGAGTTTGCAATAACTCAACGATATTTTGTATGCATCATCGAGCTGTCAATCATGTAACTGATTTATCCCATGACCCTTCATTTGACCTTTTCCCATATTTGGTGTTTTCTTTGCATCAACTAATAAAGACTCTGAAACAGAACCACGTGATAGTCTTAACGTGAAGGGTTTTTGGTATCCAAGTAACGGATTTACAAATTTGGTAATTTTCTTAGTACTGTACCACGTGATCATTTTCTTGAGATAATC
>PRKT01000015.1:2251609-2299419 GCA_003671525.1 Saccostrea glomerata | reverse complement strand
CGCCGTACCGACTTCATGGGCAGTCAACATGGTTCAAGTGTTCAACGACTGGAAGTCTCAGCGAAACAGCAACTTGGTGAGTTTAAAATAATTCCCGAGATACTCACTATTATTATTAAGTACCAAGAACTTGCGTACACTATATCATGTTTTGTACACTGTAATTGAACCCAGGGGCGCATACGGATTCCCCTACCCCCGAGGACTTTATATCAAATCTGTTCCGATTTTCTACGGTACATGAGAGCAATGTGTTCATGAAATGAACTTTTCAGAGGATGCCGGGAAGGAAAATGCTACAACTGAATGTGCGAATTCCTATGGGAGATGAAGTTATCCGCTTCGAGAATTGCTCCGCCAAACCGTGTCAGTGTCTCTTTTTTTTTTTTTAATGATTTGTGCATTTTGATTTAAACTGTGTTATCTGTTTTGTGTGTGTGTGTTTTTTTTTCATGTTTCTGTTAGTTCATTAAAATCTAGAAAAGAATTTTTGTCTCATTTGCATAGCTCCTCCTACATCCAGGGTATAACAGTTGGATATCACTAGCTTTATATCACATATGTGATATTTAATATATCACCACACTTATGTTGATATGAGAAATACACCCTTGTGAAGATCAAAGAAAAATTTGTCGGTCATGGGATAAGTTTTCTGCCTTTTTGGAGATTAAACATGCACATGATGATAACTACATTTTAGTAGCTATGCTTACATCCTAATCTTGGTGAAATAAATCATTATTTTCAATATCAATATTTGTAGAACATCGAAAAACATCAACTTTTGACAAAACTTTTCACTTGAATTGAAGTTTGATCGATAATTTAACACAATCATTGATGTACTTTTACAGACAACAACGAGAAGAATGGAATATGCATGAAATATTGAGATAACGAACAGTATTCATGCTTAAAGTCCATTTCAAAAATCAAAAATACTAATCGGGAGCAAAGCAAACAAGGACCTCTAAAACATAAGAAATGGGATCATATGTGCCATGGAGTAGTGAGCATCCCCTGCCGACCGTCACATCCGCCGTGTGCCACTTGTCATGATCGGGAACCATAGACAATTTAGTATGTAAATAAATGGCCTAAGTCAGATTTTTACTTTAAATTTGCTGAGAAGGTCATTGTGTCGACCATAAAACCTGTCAATGGTGACTTCAAACGAGATTGTTGATATACTTTTGTCATCAACTTGTTTGTCAATAGCTTACCTCATTTTAGAAAATGTTCATAAGTATATATTTTCTGCCCATGCATATCGATTCAACTGAGAAATATCATCGTCGGAAACCCACGGTCGGTCTCGCTTCTCTTACCTAAGAGGTAAGAGAAGCGAGACCGACCGTCGGTTTCCGACGATGGAGAAATATAAACTTCGTATGCAGGTGATAAGGGCATATTGCTACATAACGATTTGAAAGCTCAGCCATCACGTTCAACAAAAAGCTTGGTTGTTAGATTACCATTAAAGCCATATATATGGCGTAACTGATCAAAAAATATATTTTTGAAAAATACAAAATTAAGAAAAGAAATATAGTTAATACATATAAATTAAAGCTTTTCATACAATTCTGAACGGTGAGAAGACCTCGTTTCATTTAATAATACGATTTTATCTTCTCTGTAATGTGTTATTTAAATCTTTTGTATTTTCTTCCGAGTCGGAGAAAATTCCGAGAATCCAAATTAAATTGTGATATCTTTAAATCGCAATTGACTTAGATTTTGTAATTTACGGAAAGTCTTATCTTTATATAAAGAAATGATACAAATAATAAGTTCTTATAATTTTAGTCTAATAATTTTCAATGTACATACGCCATATATGGCTTTAATGTCTTTTTCTAGTAAAATATCCAAATATGAAACAGATGTATCATATGTCGTATATGTGGTACCTTTTATTTTAGGCTCATTTGGATATATATATCGAGTGGACATATGAATGAAAATAAAACTCTTTCTAATTGATATTTAATAACTACGTCGTCGGTACATCGAAATGTTGAAGACCACAACAAGTGTTTTTTTCTTTCTCATGTACATGCTAATTGAAAAACTCTTGCTTCATATGAATACAAAAATATGTCTGCTTTTGATGGGGCACAATTAGTACTCATGTAAATTTCAACAGATTATTTTACGAATGACCAATGACAAAGAAAGCATATCAACGAGTTCCCTTTTATTTTAAATAATCAGTCGTCTTTGATGTCAGAAAGCTAATTGGACTGCTTGGTGTAGAAAAGTCGTATGTTCTGATGTTATTGATTTTGGTAAAATTTTGTGATATTAAATTTTCTAAAAGTTTCTTTGTGTTTTTAATAAAAACATCTAATTTACATCACGTCTCAAATACACTGTTGTACAGTACTCCTGAAGTTTCTCCTTCACCGCTGTAATTTTTTTAGTGAGAAGCATCCTGTAGTATTACACAGACACATCTAGTTGCGTCGTTGCACTTTGCTTAATTTCAGTGTAAAATATACAATTGGCAACATGTTTTACCAAAAATTGATTTATTACACTTTGATTTTATGTTAATCTTGACGCAAAATGAAATTATTTAAATTGTAATAAACCGTGGTAATTACATTTTGCGTTATTACATCCTACGTTCAGTTGATCTCGATGCAAAATGAAATAACGCAAACGTAAAATAACATTTCATTACAATTTGGGATTTCACTTTTAGCAGTAAGGTACTGAAAAATGAATTTATTATGACGACATAATGGACCTGAATCATGTTCTGACTTACGTCATCGTTTTATGACGCTTTTAATTGTGACGTCACAATAACTTAATATAACAGTATAGTCAGAAGCTTACCATCATGTTTTGTTGTTTATTTAAGCGAAAAAGTAACACGAACGTCGAATTCGACCCAGCTGCTGTAAAAAGTAGTTCCACTGAGGAACACACAAGCGCAAGTAGCTGTACCCCATCAAATCCAGAACAAACCACAAACATACCACCAGCTAAAACTAAAAGTAATGGATTGTTTTCACGGGTAAGAGAGAGGTTCAGGAAGATCAGGAGAGTGAGAAAAAACAAGGTATTACCGCTCGCCACTCCAGAAAACGTCATCATCCCCCCTGTTCCTGGATTTAGGCAAGAATTTTTTCTTGCTTCCATGTTTCGGGAACCGGACGTTTCTTCTTCAGCTTCAAGTCTCGATACATCGTCAAACATGTCAGAGATTGAGTCATTCTCTGACATTTCGACAATTTCCACTGCTACCGACGACCCCTATCTACCAGAATTGCACAGCAGCACTCTGATTGCATTTTATGATCGTTAGAAAAAAGGTAACAGTTTTTTTTCTCTTCATTTATCAGTATTTAAAAGTATTTTATGTCCGTATGGTTTTCACTCATTTAATATTTAACATTCTTTTTTGTAAAGAATGAGCTGCAAATCGGACCCCACTCCAATGCTCTCCCAGTCTGACTGGATTTCTCTCATCACTCTACCAATAACCGAGTGTATGAATCTGACTTTACTTCGGAAAGTTTCTTTCCATAAATCCATGGACTACTTAGACTGCGCCTTCGCATGGATCTTTTTGTTCTGACATTTCTTCGGGGAGATTTCGCAGAAGGCGATGGGATGCGTCAATCTTGGCTATGTTTTAATCATCCAATCTTAAGTTAAGCAGCTGTTAAGAATTTGTGAAACTACATTATTTTTTATATTAAGATTAACTATAATTAAATAATTAGTTGAAACTTTAACTCATGACTGTACATTTCCAGAATTGGAGAGGACAATACATTTAGGCCATGGTCTGTGACAAAGGAACTTTTCTAAATCTACTAATGAACACCTTTATTCTAAATTATAAATTTCTATGCCAAAAAAAGGTCCATTTCAAATAAAGATTGAATGAATCCAAATTATACGAAAGAATATTGATGAAACATACTGTAAAATCACTTATTTTCATGGGGTCAAATTTTTGTGGTTTGAGGAAAATCTCTTGGTTCGTTGGGATTTGATTTCGTGGATCAAGAATTAATGATTACTTATGTATGTAACATTTTACCTTTCATGGTGGACATGAATTCGTGGGTCACATCATACCTCAAAAACAAAAAAAAATTAACCCCCCACGAAAATTTGTGATTTCACAGTATCCTACACAGAATTAGCCCCTTGTGTGTTTTATGTAGCTGGATTCCAAGTATTAAAGGTAGAAACTTGTTTCCTTGACTGAATAATATTCGAGTTATTCGGTCACAAACAATGTCTTCCATAGTGACATTCCGAGCATGAAAATCTTGTAGGATATAAATGAAAACTCAATGCTGAAGAGTATTTGCATTTAAAAAAAAAAAAACATTTGTACATGTATACATAAAATTTGTGTAGTATCTTTGGTGTCACATTATCTTAATTTTAGGCTTAAAGTTGAGCTTTACAAGATAAACTACACGTACTAACATTCAGGACATTACAAGGAAAAACTCATTACATTGATTATGAATGTGTTTTACATGTATTTAAGTTCTCTGTTTACATAATGATATATCACAACACATACAATAAAATAAAAATAAGCAGTTAATAAATGTTCAAAAAAATGTTCAAAATACATCTTGAATATCTATGCATTTCAGAAAGCTAACATGTTGATACAAATTTGAACAGCAAAACCTTCCAGAGAAAGGGGTGACCTCTGACCTTTTCCCCTCAACCTTCATCAATGCTGCTTTTAAATATGTAACAACACAGGAACTTTCAAGAAAATGTCGATGCTGATGTTTTCATAACAGCTACTCTACAGAATGGTACAACCAGCTGACTCGCCTGACTCTATGATGGAGGGGTTCTGTCCCTTCTGTACCTCCCTGATGCAGGCAATCACCTGAAATCATACATAGGACTTGCAAGGCTTGTCTATCTGGAATGTCTTTTAGTACATTTAACATATACAGGTATGATGGGAGTAAAAAGGAGGAAAAAAGATCTCATTTCTCCTTAAAATTTTCCAACAAAAAAGTTTCATCACCCACATCTATTCAAGTGAAGAAACCTTGATGCAAGAAGGGGAAAGAGAAATCAGGGCATAAATTTAGTTTTTGACTTTAAACTTAAAAAAGAAAAAAACTGGAAAATTGTGTAATGATACATGTACATGTACCCAACTAAAGAACATGGTCATGTATATAATTTGAATTAAATTGAAACTTACATCACTTGCAACTGGGAATGCATTCAGCTTCAGTTTAGAAAACACCAGTGTATCTCCAACTGTGACTTCAAAGGAAGCTGAAAATTAATAGAAATTTATAAGTGATCAGTCAGAGTCAAGTGTGTAAATTAAATTATTAAATCATAGCTAAAGGAAACTGTTTAAAATCTTTCATAAGTAGTTATCTGGATACTTATAACCAAGTTATATCCATGTACAATGCACTAAGAAACACATGAAAAATTTGCCTGCTACTAAATTTGCTTTGCAGAAAACTCCTTAAAACTGATATCTCCTCAGAGTACTTTTATATCATGTTTATATCCAATAACCAGTGCAACCACATTTTTACTAAAGTTTAAAATTATACAAAATCAGATATCAAATCACTTGATGCCACAGTACATATTTCTGGCCAATGCTTAGGACATCAACAAGATTAACTGATAAAATACTAGTAATAAATTAAAAAAAAATACACACAAGACAAGAGAGGTGCAGCTGGTCTACTTACTTCTTCTTCCCACAGTCCCTGTGACCTCAGCCTCCGGAACCTCAGCCAAAATCTGTTGACGAAGTTCCTGGAAGCGAGGTCCGTAACCTCACCCTCCACTGAAACCATTGTATTAAAATTAACCAAATATTTCACTTCAATACTACTATTACACAGTCATTTATGACAGAAATTGTTCTTGTAGAGAGAAAATAGGGATTATAAATATTTTAGATGTAAAGAAGATAGGTTACACTTCATGATAGATTTCGATTTATGAATCCTTAATCCCCATGAAAAGCAAGTTCCTTGTCCTAGGGAGTGTCAATTTTATTTTTATTTTTGTAGAGGGTTACCTCCTTATTGTAAAATCCTGCATATACTGTTTGCTTATTTTCAAGTTAAAAGAGGTAAAACTCTAGCTGGTGAGAGCTGATTTTTGTCAATTGATTTCAAAACATGCTACTATAAAACTCTGCTATTTATTTTACTTTTAACAATAAATTTGGTTTCTATTAATACTATTTTCCAGTGTCTATACCGTTTTAACTTTTATTTTGAGGAAAAAAAACAAGCAGTTTTATCACCTGATCATGACGACGCAGTTTTTTTAGGACATGCATGTAACTCAGGCACCAAATTAACATCATGAACATCACTTTTAAGCCATATTAGAATATCAAAAAAATACCCCAAAATACACAAGTTTCACCAATGTATACTTCAACTGAACACTTTAATAGACAGTAAGTAAAATATCTTACCAATATTCCACATGCACTTTGACCGTCATAATGCTGATGAAAAAAACAACAACTGATTGTTTGCCCTTGCTTCTTAGACCAACCGCTAGGTTATCAGTGAAAACGGTATCTATGCAATTCAGTCAGAAATATATTGGGTTCAGGAATTTAGCAGAATGAATACGCGTAAGGAGCGAAGATGGAAACGATAAGATCAAACTTTACATGTTTACTGTCGTAATTATCACAGAATTTACAGTTTATTGATATTTTCAACGTTTTTTTTTCTTAAAAAAAAAAATTCAGTGAAGTTTATCCATCTTCAATAATTTGATATTAAGATGACATTTATAAAGAAACAGATAGTTTTTAATTTGTAAAATAATCTTTGAAAATATATAACTGTTCTTTATTCTTGCATCAATTTTTTTTAAAAATAAAATAAATATATGAATTTGACATAAACGTTGTGTTGTAACCTCTTACATTGGGAAAAAACTCTTGACTTTTTCCAAAGAGGCACGAATTCTCTCTACACCGTTTCCTGCCAAATCCCGCGTTTAATCAAACATGGCGACGAATAGACGAGGCAAGGAGGCTGAGACGCCTATGGAGGAGGATGATGCATTTGTTTACGTATTTGACAGAAGAGATAAAGATGCACCTGATGTTAAAATACCTACAGGAGGCTTATTTACCTTTGATGATTTCAAAGATAGGGTTAGAGAGGTGAGTTATGAAACGAAACATAGCAATGTTTACAAACAAAGCCATCATGGCGTGGTTCGTGTTGCTGATTACTATGCATTTGGATATGAATGCAATGTCTAGAGATAATGTAAAGAACTCATTGGATTTTGTAACCGAGCAAAGTATTTGTCAAATGAATTACAGTTAATGCCACCACACAGTTTAATTCATAATTGTCTAATGTAATAGATATATGCATGGTAAATAAATTGTAATTTGCCAGCCCCCCCTTATTTAAAACAGAAGTTGTTTAATAACTTTTAAATGAAATTAAACAAGTTTTCTATCAGTGCAATTTTTATACCACATTAATTGAATTATGTGATTAATGATTTTAATTTTATATTTGTAGGCTTTGCAGATCAAGAAGAAAGATAACTTTGTTATTGCCACAACAAACAGAGAGGAAATTAAAGATGATGAATCTTGGGGTACATTTAATGCTCAAACTAAATATATTTACTCAAAAAAGCTTTCTTACTAAGGAGGCTTACTTATTAATAAGTCTAATATGTTGACGGTGTGACCATTAGGGCGAGCGCAGATAATTATCCAGTTTTCATTTAGATCGGACTAGTCAAACCGCACGTGACATTCGATGCGTATAAGACTCTAACATCAAATGACGTCGTTTACTTGTTGCCTTATGAAACCGAAGCCTGAACAGGCCTGATTTCAACCAGTTTATGATTATGTCATTAATCTCACGAGAACGAGGCTTTAGCGTTTGTGTACGAAGTGATGCATTGTGGGTCAAAATTATTGTGGAAAAAAATTCTATTAAATGAATGTGCAGTAGTCCGAATTTTCTCTTCGCCCAGGCGTTGTCGTTAGAACTTGCAGTTACAAGCATTGCAAACTTGCTGCGCCCGCTATTTCATTTTATACCCAAAAAAAAAATAAATATATTTACTAAAAAAAGCTTTCTTACTAAGGAGGCTTATGTCTATTTCCGTGTATACCACTTACTGGATTTATGCTAATTAAATTTTTAATTAATGCTTTCTTTTTGTATCTCAGATGATATAGATAATGGAGACACTCTGTATGTTCTAAAGAAAATTAATCAAGAGCTGTGTGCCCCAGCAAATGAAAGAGTTAATTTTGTGCCACATTATGACACCATCGTGAAGGGAGGACTTTATGAATACTATGCATCAGAAGGACAAAATCCACTACGTAAGAATAAAGTAGATTTTAAAGGGCATAATTAAAGATTAGCCTTAATTAAAAAATAACAGATTACAACATTCATGTATAAATTGTAAAAGATCTAATAATTGTTAATAATCAATATTTTAAACTTTTTCCACAGCATATGCCTTTGCTGAGTTGATTGATAATGCGTTATCAGCAACAGCAGAAAATACTGGACCAAGAAACATTGACATTTTATTGGTGAGTGATTTGTTACTTTATGCAGATAAATAGTGGGGGAAAAATTCTGATGCAGTACTTTGTCAAGAACTGGATTGAGATATGAAATTGAGTAGTTTGTCTCAAGGACATTTTTTTATGAAGATGGATATCTTTTACTGAACAATGAACTTTAGAATTTATAAAGTACAAGTCATTGCAAAACAGGTAAAACTCTATCTCATTGTTTTGCAGCATTTTGATGACGGGAAGCCATCAAATAATGCCGTATTTATAATCGATAACGGAAAAGGGATGACACCAAGACAGCTGAACAACTGGGCTATTTATCGACTCTCTAAATTCAAACGCAAAGATAAAAGAGGGAAAGTGTGAGTATTATCATAGGATGACTTACATATATTAACTTGATGCCAATCACCTAGAATGTAAAGACAAATGTGCTCATGAATATGAACTTTTTACTGAAGTCAAGATGTTTGCATTGTTTTAATGCAGTGATTTATTTATTAACTTTTTGTTGTTGTGATTGACAGGAGCTTTATTGAGGGGGAGGACGATGATGAAGAAGTAGAACAGAAACAGGCCCCCCTTTGTCTTAACAGTGACATCTCATACTTTGGTGTGGGAGGAAAGCAGGCTGTGTTCTTCATAGGAAATTCCACAAGGGTAATATTTGGATAACCTTCTGACAGAATTAAAAAAAAATGTTTCCTCCCTTTTCTTAAGCATGTATTTGCAATTTTGTGGCAGAAAAGATTTTATCATTGATTTCATTTCAGGAAAAAAATATATGGGGGAACTATGGACCAGTTAACTAAAGTACATGTATTTAGTAACTATATATATGAATCTGTAAGCCCTATTTTATTTGTCTTTGTTAGAAGGTTTTAACTTATGATATGAAATTCTTCACATATATCATGTAATACATTTACTTGTACTTGGAAGTTTACTTGTGAATTTACTTTTACATGAAGTATTGACTATTATTGTGACTTGTAGATGATGACAAGGGCTATGGATTCTCAAGATATTCATGAGCTGACAATGTCAAAGGAGGAGTTCAAACAGAAAGAGATCAACAAAGAGTCAGTGTACAGCGGCTTCATCAGGAATAGAAAGGTGAAGCATATTACTGCAATGCAAGGATGTAAAGAATGTGTTACTTTATCAACTCTTTATCAACTCTATATCAATGGTGAATTGTAATTGATATATTCATGAACTATGACAAATGATTTGTAATTTAGGGGTAGGAAATTTTAATGAACTTGATTTTATGGTGTTGAAGGTAGGGGACTCATCTCACATACCACAAGAAAATGAAATCCTGCAGAACATCATTAAAGATGAAAAGAAAAAACAGAGTTTTACTGTTGTTGAAATAGGTGGTATCAACCCAAGTCATGTTTTGTATCTCAGACATCATATTGCTGACTGGACAAGACAACTTGCGTAAGCTACATTTCATTTATTCTATCTTTAAAAGGACTAAAAGTGGCTTCTTAAAAAAAATAAATTGAAAAACGTTTTTAGACTTGTACAGGTACCTTAATAAAATTTATTTTCATAAAATTTTTTAAAGCAATTATCATAGAGATACATGTAGCAGATGTATGTTTTAATAACCCTCCCATCATAATAAATATCTGTTATCTTTACAGGCATATTTACCATTACTACATCCATGGTCCTGAGGGAAATCGTGATCTAGAGGATGACACAGACAGACCCAACACTCCCTTCAACATCATTAATATCAGGGTACAATTTTCCTTACTTGTCAGACACTCTGCTTTGTAAAAATATAATCAAGGAGACTATGCATTTAAAGGTCTAATTCAAAGTTCATCTTTTCTGACTGTCCTTTGTACTTTTTTGAGGAACAAAATTGTTTGATTAGGAAAGCTTTTTCATATGATTGTACAATAAAGTCAATAGTTTTTATGGGCATTTCATGTTTTTTTTTTGTTTTTTTGGAATTGTAAATTAAAATCCATAAAAGCAACTTTTTTTACCAACCACAAAAATGAGATTTAACAAATTTTTAATTAAATGGTTTTATGACAAACAACTGTACCAGAACATTATCCTTTTATATTCTAGAATAATCAGGAAAATGTCTTTACAGGTAAAGCTGAATGTAAAAGGAAAGCCAGCAACTGAAATCAACTTGCGAGACATACATGACGACATGCAGTCTCTGTACGTCAGAAACTCGGCCAGTCAGTTCTTCTTTAAGGCCACGACAGAGGGGGAGGGAGTGGTAGAGGGAATTATCCGCTATCATCCATTTCTGTATGACAGCGAAACATATCCGTCGGATGTTAATGATCCAAGAGGTACTCCCTTTAGAAATCAGAATTATAATAGTGTTTTTTGTTTACCAACAAACCTTCATGTAATTTTAAAATATTTAATAATAGTGTGATTTTTTAGCTCACCTCGATGAAGTCGAGATGAGCTTATGCTATACCCCCGGCGTTGGCGTCCCAGGTTAAAGTTTTAGGAGCAAGTCCATTCCAAAGTAAATATAAGCCCTACCTGAACCAAACTTGCATGGATGATGCATCTAGGGATGTACACTACCAGACTTGCTTCGGATGCTTGATCTGACCTACATTTTCTAGATGAGTGACCAGGTTAAAGTTTTTGGAGCAGGTTAAAGTTTTTGGAGCAGGTCCATTCCCAAGGAACTATAAGCCCTACCGGGACCAAATTTGCATGGATGATGCATCTAGGGATGTTCACTACCGGACTTGCTTCGGATGCTGGATCTGACCTACATTTTCTAGATGAGTGACCAGGTTAAAGTTTTTGGAGCAGGTTTAAGTTTTTGGAGCAGGTCCATTCCCAAGGAATTATAAGCCCTACCCGGACCAAACTTGCATGGATGATGCATCTAGGGATGTACACTACCAGACTTGCTTCGGATGCTGGATCTGACCTACATTTTCCAGATGAGTGACCAGGTTAAAGTTTTTGGAGCAGGTCTATTCCCAAGGAACTATAAGCCCTACCTGGACCAAACTTGCATGGATGATGCATCTAGGAAAGGACACTACAAAACTTGCTCGGATGCTGGATCTGACCTACATTTTCTAGATGAGTGACCAGGTTAAAGTTTTTGGAGCGGGGGCATCCACAGTAACTATAAGCCTATTTGGACCAAACTTGCATGGATGATGCATCTAGGGATGGACACTACCAGACTTGCTTCGGATGCTGGATCTGACCTACATTTTCATTCCCAAGTAACTATAAGCCCTACCTGAACCAAACTTGCATGGATGATGTATCTAGGGATGGACACTACCAGACTTGATTCGGATGCTGGATCTGACCTAAATTTTCATTCCCAAGTAACTATAAGCCCTACCATAACCAAACTTGCATGGATGATGTATCTAGGGATGTTCACTACCAGACTAGCTTGGGATGCTGGATCTGACCTACATTTTCATTCCCAAGTATCTATAAGCCCTATTCGGACCAAACTTGCATGGATGATGCATCTAGGGATGGACACTACCAGACTAGCTTGGGATGCTGGATCTGACCTACATTTTCATACCCAAGTAACTTTAAGCCTCTACCTGAACCAAACTTGCATTGATGATGTATCTAGGGATGGACACTACCAGACTAGCTTGGGATGCTGGATCTGACCTACATTTTCATTCCCAAGTATCTACAAGCCCTTTTTGGACCAAACTTGCATGGATGATGCATCGAGGGATGGACACTACCAGACTTGCTTCGGATGCTGGATCTGACCTACTTTTTCATTCCCAAGTTACTATTAGCCCTAGCTAAACCAAACTTGCATGGATGATGTATCTAAGGATGGAAACTAACAGACTTGCTTTGGATGCTGGATCTGACCTTTATTTTCCATACAAGAGACCAGGTTAAAGTTTTGGGAACAGATCAATCTGAATGAATTTGAAGTCCTTGATATCTGCAGTATTAACAGTTATGAATGTTTGCTTACACTATACATGTTTTTCACGCTACATGCGTAGAAATGTGTATATGCCATGTAAGGGGTTAAACACAATTTGCAAGAATATTGTCGTTGGGATGAATACTAAATATTAAGAAAATATGATGTGAGATTTGCATTACTTGAACTGATAACATTTGTCGAGGTGAGCTTCGTAATCTTTGATTACCTATGTTTTGAATTGCTGTTTTATTTGTTAAACCTGCATAATTTATTGAATAAACCAATCGGATTGAAAACAAAATTTAACAACATACTGGACATGTGGAATTATATACCAGATTGCATGAAATCACAAAAACTGGTTTCAAAAATCATAGTAGCAGGTCACTTTGGACAGATGGTGGTACAGTGTACAAGAAAATGCCTTGGGAGGGACTTAATGTTATGTTTGTCGCACATTATTATTTCCCTTTAATCAAGCAGTGAAATACCTTGAAGTAATCATATATAGTATATCTCTGTTGAGCATGTATTTGACCTGTATATATGTTTAATTGTAGTAGAAACAGAGTTTGATGAACATGATTATGCAGTCAGCACCAGACCAGCGAGGGGAAGACGTCCTATATTTGAATGCTATTGGAATGGTAGACTTATCCCATACACCAGTGTAGAAGAGTAAGCAGATATTAAGACACAAGTTGATGATTGTGATGTGATTTATTTGTTAATTAGATTCAGTAATTATGGTAACAATTAAGTTTGTAGATATAAAAATATAGAAATTCTGTTTATCCTGATTTTAAATGTTAAATGATTTTATAACCTAGACTTATTTTCCTGTTTTTAGCTCACCTGAGCTGAAAGCTCAAGTGAGCTTTTCTGATCTCATTTTGTCCGGTGTCAGTCTGTCTAGCTGTCCGTCTGTCTGTAAACTTTTCACATTTCATCTTCTTCTCAAGAACAACTGGGCCAATTTCAAGTTAACTTGCCACATAGTATCCTTATGTGTAGGGGATTCAAGTTTGTTCAAATGAAGGGCCACACCCTCTTCCAAGGGGAGATAATTATGGATTAGTGAGAAAATAATGGAATTTTTAAAAAATCTTCTTCTCAAGAACCACTGGGCCAGGAAAAATGAAACTCATGTGGAATCATCCTGAGGTAGTGTGGATTCAAGTTTGTTCAAATCATGATCCTATGGGAAGGGCGGGGCCACAATGGCCGACCAAAGTTTTACATAGAAATATATGGGAAAATTCTTTAAAAATCTTCTTCTCAAGAATAATAAAGCCATGATTGGTCATATTTATATGGAAGCATCCTCAGGTAGTGTGGATTCAAATTTGTTCAAATCATGACCCCCGGGGGGTAGGGCGGGGCCACAATGGCCGACCAAAGTTTTACATAAAAATTTATGGGAAAATTCTTTAAAAATCTTCTTCTCAAGAATGACAAAGCCATGATTGGTCATATTTATATGGAAGCATCCTCAGGTAGTGTGGATTCAAATTTGTTCAAATCATGACCCCCGAGGGTAGGGCGGGGCCACAATGGCCGACCAAAGTTTTACATAGAAATATATGGGGAAATTCTTTAAAAATCTTCTTCTCAAGAATAACAAAGCCATGATTGGTCATATTTATACATGTATGGAAGCATTCTCGGGTAGTGTGGATTCAAGTTAGTTCAAATCATGACTCCCGGGGGTTGTGAGGGGCCACAATGGCCGACCAAAGTTTTACATAGAAATATATGGAAAAATTCTTTAATAATTTTCTTCTCAAGAATAACAAACCCATGATTGGTTAATATTTATATGGAATTATCCTCAGGTAGTGTAGATTCCAGTTTGTGCAAATCATACCCTCTCCCCTTTAAGGAATGGTTGGGACTACTTTTGGGTTTAAACTTTTCAGTAATAAACTAATTTCTGCTTCTATGCTAGCCACAGTGTTCAGGTGAGCAATGTGGCCCATGGGCCTCTTGTTTTTTTTATGTACTGTAGATTTGATTGGTGTTCTGAGCCAAAGAAGAGCAGAACCATTGCAACAGAATGCTGGAATAGGTTTGTGGACTTGAAATTGTTTTTGCATTACATTGTTACTTGATCTTGAGCTTTTGAACTGGCATGTTTTAAAGGTAGAAAGTATAAAGCTTAGCTTCATGTAACTCAGGTACGATGAATTGTGTCAATACTGTAAAACTTTATTTGTTTACATGAATTCAAATATTTTGTTTCAGAATATCAGGGGTGTTGTTCACAAATGACCACTTCCAGGTCAGCACCAATAAGCT
Source organism: Saccostrea glomerata (assembly GCA_003671525.1). Classification (NCBI taxonomy): domain Eukaryota; kingdom Metazoa; phylum Mollusca; class Bivalvia; order Ostreida; family Ostreidae; genus Saccostrea; species Saccostrea glomerata. The sequence continues at coordinate 2,284,591 of PRKT01000015.1, read as the reverse complement.
GACCTTTCTTGACCTGGAGATGAGATTACGAGATAAAAGCTCTATATTCAGTAGGGTAGTAAATGGACAGGTAAGTACTGGACATCCATCTGTGTGATAGGAATTCATAATAAAGAGGTTGTTTTATTGTCTACCTCTTCTCTTTGTAAACTGTGATAGCTTATGTGATTTTAAAGTATTTGAAATCCATTCTTCAAAACATTATTGTATTATAGCATTCTATTTTTCAGTAAAATACAATTCCTTCCATCTATCTTTATTTTCAATTAACACTTCCAATAAAAAGAGGAAGAGATTCAATTTTCAATGTAAAACTAAGAATATACACAAACTTGAATCTACACTACCTGAGGATGATTCCACATGAGTTTCATGTACATGTTTGTTACAAGTACTAAATCACTGTAAAATTGTACTATACGAGGGTTGTCCCAAAAAGTCGTAGACAGCGAAAACAGTTTATTTTCTCTATGTTGAATCAAATTTCTTTTCTTCTCATAACAAAAAGTAACATTATATGATCATGCATTTAAAATTTCAAAATGATATCACATTTAATAAAGAAATTATGAAAAAATAAAGAAAGCATGTAGGTGTACATCGGCGCACGAAAGCAAGCGTAATTTATGTCTCATATAACGTCATGATCTCTTTTTCTGCTTCACACACGTCTGTTAACATTCAATAATTTTTTTTAAAGTGAAAGACCACTCTTGATAAAGGGACTTATTTAAATTCACTACTGTCAGGCTTGTTGTTGTTTTTTTTAAAGCAGATTCAAATTTTAGTCGAAATTTAGTCGAAAGATCGCCATATTGTAGGTAGAAGAGAATACACATTGTTTGACGTCGTTCGTGGCCCAAATTGTTCCCCGTTGTCTGCGTACCTTAACACACAGTACTCTACTTCTTACATTTTGTAACTAATTCCGGTATGGAGGAAAAACCCTCATTGAATCTCATGTCGTTTTAAATAACTTCCCAATGAAAATCTAGTGTGTAATGTCACTTCTGTACTTTTTTCCTCGTCTCTAATACATACAAATATATTCAAAACAATTTATTATATATCCATGCGCCGGTTACGCGTTTGACGACGTCATTTTCATCAAACACAATTCCAACAACACTTTGAAAATCATGATACCAATCGTCTGTTTCCAATGCTATTTATATGAAATTTTGACGTATTATTAAGATTTTGATTCTGATTTCACTGATGTAAATTTTATTTTAATGTTTTACATAGTAATAAGGAAATAAAAACAAATGTAATAGTTATATGCGTAAAATATTCCGAATTTTGTTCGTGCGCCGACAGACCTTATCGGCCCTTATATAAATCGTCCTAAAATTATCAATATCAAAGATATATATTTCAAATTCCACAATTTTAAAGAACAATGAATATAATATGTCTATGCAAAATTTGGTTAGTATTGGTTGCATGTTTTAAAAGTTATTAACATTGTCTACGACTTTTTGGGACAACCCTTGTATTTGTACAAGTTTGAATACTATGGAGAGGGATTTAGCTCAGTGTACATTTAACTAAATACTGTAGATTGGCAAATAATCACGATGGTTTTAATTTCACTATGTGGGCGATTTAGCATTTTTTCATGAAATTAAACCCATCGTGAATAATGTTATAAGTTTTTGAAAATGTTTAAATGCTTATTCAAAATATAAGATTAATTTCTTGCAACGTGAAATTAAAACCATCGCGATTGGTACTTTTTGAGAAATCGTGAAATTTTAACACCGTAGAATTAAAACGACTTATGGTATTTAAAAAACAAATCAATTTTTTTACATAGGAAAAGCGTACGTCAATTGAGAGGGAGTTCTTAAACTGGTTAAAAGACTGTCATGAACAGCACGACAAACAGATCCACTTTACTGGGTATGCAGGTCAAGTGGTGAGAACAGACCTTCCTAAGCAGAGGCAGACTCCATGGAGCCGGTATAAAAGTGTGGTGTGGGACAACAAGACGTTCAAAGTGGGGCAGATGGTTAGTCTTTCTAAAAATTACCAAGCATTGTTAAGATTTAAAAATGGTGATGATAGTAATCTAATGGAAGAAAAGTAATGCATTGCAGATCAAAATGCTTCTTGATAAAAAGTTTTTAGAATTAAATTACCTGTTTTAATTTTGAAATAGTGTTGATACTTCATTCTACAATTCTGTAATGATGGAATTTTTGTTCATCACAGGTGAAGATACTGAGAACTACCCCTGTACTACTGGGTACCATTAAGAATTTCTATCTCTATGGAGAGCATGAAGAGGACACTTTTGCAACAGGTGAATTATTCATGTTCAGATAAGTTTAGAAAAGCAACTATAAATATGATTGCCTTCCCACCCTAGAATGGACCAGTTTTGAACTATTTACTTGTGTCAGTTTTGCCACTGTTACTATTTGCTTGCAGTGTCAATGGACAAGAAATTATGTATGTAGTAGCCCGGATTTGACTAGGTATTAATTTGCCTCATTTGGCACTTTCAGAATACATTTTATCATGGAAACTACAGAGGATACAGTATGTTAGCAATAACGTGCACATTGCACATGTAGCCTCAACACATCTTGCATACTTTTGATAAGTGGATCATCTTGAGGCAGAAGCTTTATGTTTGTATTTTGTTTATGTAGGTGGTGAGATTGAGATCCAGCAGGAGCCACAGTCTCTGTATAACGAGGTCAGGGTGGTGCCACTGTCTAGACTGGACAGACTGTGTGGTCCCGCCTCCGTCAAGCGCTATTTAGAGGAGGAGGAGTCCAAGTAAGGAAGACTAGATTATGGCTTATCACAAGAGCTTAAAATATGTCTTACATGTGTATGATAGACTAGAAGGTTTTTGTGACATAGTATATGTTTATTATTAGATTGCCTGAATCATTGATTGTAACCTGGCCTGAAGGTGATATTGTCAAACCCAATGAAAAAAGACCAGCAGGAAAAACCATTGGTATGTTATCTAGACACCATAAGAGTAACACTATCATGTTTAGTATATTTACATGTAAGTTTTCAAGTGAGAAATCACTGTGTATGTATTGGAATTACAAGAGATGTGTAACACCGTAAGATTTCCTTGCATTTATTACGTGTATAAATACAAAGAAAAGAAATTTTCTGATAAGGTGAAATTTCTAATGATAACCAAAGTTATTTATATGAAATTCATAGTTGAGATCTTAAACAATGAGATCTTTGGCTTGAAATATTTGACATGCAAGTTTCCTCCATAGTCAAGATGCATGCATATCTGCCAATAAATGATCTACCTTTTATTAGGGCCCCACAAGGATTTGCGGGTGCCCTTTAGTAATCACTCTGTCTGTCTGTCCGTCTGTCTGTCTGTCTGTCCGTCTGTCACTTCCGTCCACAAATTTTCTGTTTTTTTCTAATAACTTTTTTTATGGTTGCTCAATCAAGTTTAAATTTGGTATGGTAGTTTAATAGGCAGAAATACATATTTTGATGCTAAGTTTGATTCTCTATGTCTTCTAGTTTGGAGCTGGGGTGGTGGGGTAGATTCCTTAACTATGCATAAGAATGAACGGTCAACTTCTTTTATGGTTGCCCAATTAAGATCAAATTTGGTACGGTAGTTCAGTAGGCAAAAATACATATTTTGATGCTAAGTTTGGTTCTCTATGTCCCTTGGTTTGGAGCTGGGGTGGTGGGGTAGATTCCTTAACTTTATATAAGAATGCATTGGCAAAGAGAGATAACTGCTGAAGATGTTCCCATTCAGTAAACTGAATGCTACTAGGAGTCCCATGAGATTAATTAGCTTTCCTCCTGAAGAAATTCCAGAGCATTATCTTTATCTGTCACTTTGAGATTAATTACCACCTCTGTCTGCAAATGAAGTTTGTTTTGAATTCTATGAAATACTCTGATATGTGGATTTAAATATAAATTTTTATTATTTATTTTTGTTTGATAGTTATGATTTCATTGAATCCTAAAAAAAGGAATAGATTAAAGAAGATTTTTTGATTTACCAGGGTACTTTTTTTCACTTTTTTCCTTTTTTTAAAATATATTAATTCAAGAATGTTTTTTAATTTTTAATGTAGTTGTATAAAAACTCCGTTCTATCATTAATACTGAAAAAAGTCCTTATTGTAACTTTAGAAGAAAATGATGAGAGAGGTACAATTTATCCCTTGGGATTAATTATCTAGCCTGCTGCAGAAAATTTAGTAGGCTTCTCTTTATCTGTCACTTTAAGATTAATGAAAACCTTTGTCTGCAACTGCTGTTTGTTTGAAGTTAAGGTCAAGCCTTCATGATATTTGCATTCATTGAAGGCTGGCATTTTATATAACACAAGATTCATAATTGTTTAAATATAAATTCAATGTTAAGTTGTTCTTTACTGCCTAATGTAAATACAAGAATATTATTTTCAGGTTTTTGAATATTCAGGAATTATGTTGAAATTTTAAGAATACAGTTGCTGTTGCTTTTTCTTTGTACATTTATTTAATCATTCTGTAAGCTGCACCCTTTTAGTTCTACCCCATGGCGGGGCCCTTGCTGACTGGTCAGTTTTCTAGTTATTTTGATGTTTGAGGTTTAGTCAGTTTCCCCTATAATCCTAGAAAATGAGAAAAGGGATTTTATGAATTGTATTGATTTTATAGGTGCCATAAAAATAGAAATCGAAAACAGAAAAGGAGAAAAAATACAAAAACTGCCAGGAACTACTGCTCATGCTTCCCAGAAAAAGCTACTTGTGGAATTAAAAGTTGTATGGCATAGTAAGTCAAGATTCCAATTCTAGTTATTCAGAAAATGGAGGAGTTTTAATTGTAAAATCAAAATGAATTTTAATGAAATTTACCTGTATTTTGTACCACCTGTAAATGTACATGACTGTATTGTTTGCTAGGTCCCAATGGAGATCAAACCATTGTGTCACACATCAGTCAGCATGGAAAGACATGGCCCTACTGGTTCAGGAAAATGGGTAAAATTTGATCATAAAATTGTAACTCATATCAAAAAGTGATGTAAATTAACACTGTAAAAAAATTATTGATTTAAAGTTGTTTAAATCCTAGATAGATGCAGATATAAATTCTTAGACTAAACGGTTGTTTTTTTGTATTTTTAGAGAACATTCACAACTTGGGTCCCCACACTCTGAAGTTACAGGTTGTGTTAAATGAGAGTGGATCTACCATTTATGCAGGAAAGAGTCTCCCCTCTCATCACATCAAATTCACAGTCACTGGTATGGTAAATAAACAGATTCAAAGCACTTTTAAATTTCTTTATTCCACTCTTATACATGTAAATCTTTTCAAAGTGGAGAAATATTAGAAACCTTATCTTTTTAATCAGAATTCTTTTGTAATAGCTTTGTATAAAGTAAATTTACATGTGAAAGAAGGCTGATTGGATTATTTGTATAATTTTAATGAAATCTCATGTAGCACATCATTGTTTTTAATGCATGGATTCTGTTTAATAGAGGGAGAGCCAGAAAAGTTCACCATGGGGATGTTAGAGGGTCCCTTCAGAATTGGACAGCCATTCCAGATACCACTTGTGTTCCGAGATGCATTCAACAACATCACTAAACCACTCCAGTCATCTACACCAACCATCCAGGCCAGGTGTGCCTACATATTCATTGTATTTTGTATTGAAGTATTCAAAATTTGAAACTTGAGATATTGTTGTATGGGGAAGACTGTGTTAGCTTAAGTTATTTGATGTGTTTATACATTTTCAGGGATCTTGACATTTCCTATGAGAAAACTGTAGTTAAAGGCAGCAGCCTGATCTTGTCAGGAATTGTAGCAAAAGGTGTCATCAGTGAGAAACACACAGGGGTAAGGGACACCTGATTGCATTTGTCTATTAGAGAAAAAAATTTGAAAATTTTAAAAATCATGATCTAGACTTTCATATCACAGGATATGTTTTTTTTTATGTTTAACAGTTTGTACATCTGTTTCATTCGATTTCTGTAAATTTCAGAGCTATGGAGTCACTATTACAGTCCCAGGACTAAGAGAAGATGCACAAGCTCTGAAAATCAGAATGTTGCCAGGTATGTGTTCTAATTTTTACATGTTAAGAAATGTGCTTTGATAGGACAAGTGGTTATCCTCATAAAAGTCGCAGAAGTACATGTTTTTACAGAGTGTACATTTTTAGAAGTGTTTATAATTTATGTTGTGCTTGTTTTCTTTAGGACCACCCAAGGTTTTGAATGTGAAACCAGAGGAGAAAATCACTATAGAGAATGGTACAGCCCCGGTGTTCAGGGTGGAAGTGTTAGACTTGTCTGGCAATATTACCACAGACAAAAATCTCATAGTTACCTGTAAGGTAAGTATCACAATGATTGTGTTAAAGGTGTTTAAAATTTTCACTGTCGATGGTAGATTAAATTAAAATATGAAATAGATGTGAATATCTGCAGATTAAAGTACATTGCACGTGTATACAAAGCTCAACATATACAAAGCTCAATGTATGTGTTACTAAGATTTAAGATAGACACGCTGTGATCTTACATTTTCAAAAAATTAACTTCTAACCAGTTCTTTTGAAGATACTTGGAGTATTTCTTTGTAATCCTCGCTGTTAAAAGTGAAAGTAGAAAAGCTATTTATATTATCATAAAGAAGTCTCATGGACTTGTGAAAATTTTAATCAATTTTTTCTCTAAGATAAGTTTGCATAAATAAACAATGATAAAAGTCAGACTATATTGAGTAAATTTTCTTTTACAGTTTACTGGTACTCCTACTGCCCCCACCTACTCCCTGGACTGCTCTGCTGGAGGGTGTGGGAACATAACAGGGGAACCCATTCTCCTCAAAAAGGTCAAAGACAAGCATGAGCTAACAGCAAAGTTTGAAGTCACAGTAAGTTTAATAGGGGAAGTAATTTATTGTTACATCTATGAGAAAGTTGCATATAGAGAATAATTTCTTAATGACAACACATGTTTACATTACACATTACTGTTTGAAAAAATGTTCCTATTTCCTAAAGAAAAAAATATAAACATAATTTCTAAAAGCTCTTGTCTTGAAGAGATACATGTAAGTAAGTCCTGAATTTTTTCAGAATAAGAAGGACATACCTGCTGTTGAGCGATCCGTACTTGTTACTCCCAGTAACTCAATATCTCACATTGAGATTAAACAGGAAGAGAACAAAAAACAGAGAATGCTGAAACAAGGAGAGAGCATTATGGGAATAGCAGGGGAATCCATCACAGGATTGAGTAAGCCAACTCTTAAATTCTATAAGACTTCTCTTGAATTCATGAAAATTGCTCTTCCAATAAGACCGCTCTTATATTGATAGTGTACAAACATTCAGTGTGTTTCATTACTGCTCATTTCTTCTGAATGCCACAATATCGGATTTTGTGATTCATTGTTGCATTATTCACATCATTTTCCCCCCACTGTTATCTTACTTCTGGAATCAAACATTATACCAATCTTTGCAGGTTTCGTGTTATATGATGAGGCTGGCAGGACTGTCACTGTAGATGACAAAATTCTCCCCAAGATTAAGGTAGGAAATATCCTGAACTTAAAGAGGTAGCAGTCTGATATGTATTATTTCCAGATTTGATAAAAAAATTTCTACATAAAAAAGTATTTTTCATTCTGAAGTCTGGATACTGAAGGGTCTTTGCACAAGTGTAAAAGTTTGATGATGCATTGAAAATATTTTAAAGTTGTATCATTTAGATGGGAATAGTGAAAAGATAGAATGAAAAGGTATGGAAACATTGTTATTGAAACTAATAGTTTACCTATCTTCTTTCCAATTTAAGATAAACTGGACACCCAAGTTAAACCAGGAGATGATCACGTCTGGGAACCTACCCCCAATCAAAGTCCCCTCCTCTGTAACAGATCTGAAGTATTGCCAGGTGGCCATTCATGACAAATCTAATGTAGAATTCAGCTTCACCGTCAAGTAAGAATTTCTGTTTAATTGAAAAACAGGTGATGACTAAGTGATTTTATCACTCTATAGCTTTGTAACTTTAGCAACAAAAAAAATTATGTGTGAAATAATGTGCTTGTTCTCTGGTTTAATGTTCATGTCCTTGTTGTTATCAAGTAAAATACTTTTTTGAAGTACAGTGGAGCCTCATTTATCCGGACGCTTTGGTTCCCAGTCAATTTGTCTGGATATGTGAAGCGTCCGGATACCTGAATCATCAGTTAAACAAAACAATATAACATTTAAAAATTCCGTCACGACGAAAGATCGTCCGGATACTGAAGCATCCGGATATCTGGGGTCCGGATATCTGAAGGTCCACTGTATAGAAATGTGCAGTTTTATCGTACAAGAAAGTGTATATGTAAAGTTACCTTCATGCATAATAACATCTATTTCAGTGCCCTGCCTGCGGAGCCAAACCAGATCAAATGTAAATGTCAGGGACCTGCTACAGTACAAATAGGGGAGATGTTAAAACATGAAATACAGATCACCGTCAAGGACAAATTTGGAAATGAAATTACAGATGTAAGTACATGGGTCATTAAAAGAAATTCAAAGCTTTACAACTGAATTTTGTTTTGTTATGTAATTTTGTAGGATCAGATCTTTGATTATTTGGTAGCTCATTTAATGACACACAATTATATGGAGCATTTGATCTTTCTGTAAATCAACTTTTTAGCTTCCAAAGAACTCTGCTCATGAATTCCAAGTGACAGGGGATGGCTTACAAGAACAGCAAGTCAAAGTGACTTCTAATAAGGTACATGTAGCAAGAGATGGAATTCTAATCATAAAATTTAAAATTGCAAATGAAAAGAATATTAACAAGATTTTCAAAGTGTTTAAATGCCATAAAATTAGAAATTGGTATTCTACTTCACCAGAACTTTTGTCCTGTAAAAAAAACCCAGCTTCATGCATGTGTATTTGATAAAGAAGGGGATATTTGATGATATGATTAGGACTGGGATGGAATATGAAGATTAGAGATAAAACTGTTCAGTCAGAATATTGCTCTGTTGTAAAACTTGTAATCCTTCTTTACAGAGTGGGTTTGCGATCAACAATGTACAGTTTGAGGGAGGGAAGATCGGCACCAAGGACCTGAAGGTGACCTGGCGGGATCTGAGGGACTTTGTCAGGATTGACATGGTAGCTGGTCCCCCCGAGGCTCTTAGTCTACCGGGCTGGGATTGTGAGGAGGTAGATTAGCTTTATTTGTGCCATTGTATGGAATTTTTGAAAAAAAGCTAGACAAAATCATTCTCAGGAATTTAAAGACAATTTAAAGATGTTCATCTAAAGTTAAATACATGTAGCTGCTAAGGCAAGGAATGGGATTGAAATTCTGTTAATTGGTCATCCCATCCCTAAGTTGTTATACATGTAAATGTAATAATTTTTATTACAGACCCTGACAGTACTGAATGAGAGTAAACTCCCCAGATCTATAGTGGTTCAGCTTTGTGATCAGTTCGGAAATCCCTCTAAATTGGCTGATGTCAGAGTACAACTAACAAAAGAAGGCAAAATAAAGGTAAAATAAATGCATCACATGGATATACATGTATAAAAAAAATTCATCCAGCACATGTATGGAGGAAGACTATTAATATACATGTAAGTGCAAATTTTTTTCTTGATGCACTTGAAACATTTCAATATTGTTCTACCTGAATTTTCAATACTTTTAGCTGTATCCCCCACCAACTCCTCTGAAGACTAATGCCCAGGGACAAGTGGACTTTGGGGTATTGACTGTATCAGGACCAAGGTACATGTACATGTTGTTACAGTAAAACTCTTTTAGTATGAACACGGATATTGTGAATTCACAGATGTAGTGAAGTCATTTTGGATCCCCATCTATATAAATTTAATGAATTTCTTATACGGATATTAAGAATTATGGATATAGTGAAGTAATTTCTTAGGCCTCAGTGACTTCGTTATAACCAAGTTTTGCAATAGTTATTACAGCTGAAGTTTTTAGAAATATTGCAGTTACATAATTACATGTAGCAGTGTGACAGTGGATAGCATATATTAATTTTAAGTTTCCTTTCCCTGATAATAATTACTAAAATAATGAAACTGTCCTAAGAAATTCTTAAATGATTACTTGCAGCGTAAAAATGATAATTTTTTTTTTCATGTGAGGTTAATTTGTTCACTTTCTTAGAATTGTGTTATTTATATGCAGCACATTGTGGAACACCTTTTCGTGATTTTGATTTTATGTTTTCTGTTTTTCTCTCCTGTAGAGGCAACTATGAACTCCAGCCAAAAGCATTCCATGGCAAAGCAGATCCTATTCTTGGCCCTAAAATCTCCATTCATCTTCAACCAAATCTGATGAAGCCCACTTCTCTGTCAGTAGAGTATGATAAGAAGGCAAACTTTGTGGTGGGAGAAAAACTACCAGGTGAGTGGCTTGTTAGCAAATTTAACTCATTTTGTTTTTCATTTACATTGTATAGCCAAACTCTTGTTGCACTTTTCAGTAGATTCTATACAGTCCACAGAAACCTACCAATTGTAGTCAACTCATGTATTTTGATACAAGGAACATTAAGATAAGTAACGTTGATTCTATTTTGTTACTTTTCATTCACAGAGTTTACAGTCAAGGTCCTGACAGAGGACGATCAGCCCATGGCCAGTGCTAAAGTGTCCAGTCTGTCCCTCAAGCTGTGGAAGATGGACGCCAATGTAGCCAGTGGTCCCCCTTCACGAGTAAGTATTATTGATAATCATAAGAAACAATTTGGTCAGCAGACTTAAGTACTTATAATATACATGTACATGTACATAAATGAAGTTGAATAAAAAGGATTTACAAAATTAAAGTGTTGAAAGCTTATGGAATCACTTTAGTCCAATTTGACGAATTGAAGAATCCTTTACAGGCAGTGTCTTACAGTCCTGAGGCAGTGAAGGGAAGCCCAGGTGTGTTTCTCTTTAAGGAGAGGAAAACCCCTGAGAGTGCTGCTGTACACCAGATCATGATCACATACTATGATGGCCAGTACGAGCTGTTCAGCAATGTGGTAATTTTACAAATCCTATTAATTTTGGATAAGACCAAAGAGATAAAGTCACAATTTTCAGAACTACACCTATAAATTTCATGCAATAACTTCTTTTTTTTTAAAGTTTCAATTTGTAATGTCAGATAACAGTTCACATCAAACCAGCCCCTCCCATGCAGCTATTACCAGTAGACAACCCGGGCACTCCCACAGTCTCTAACACCAAAGCAACCACGGCCAGATGTGTGGTCCGTCATCTCAGACTAGAACTCAGGGTAGGTCTACATGTACTCGTTTTATGGAGTGAATTTACTCTATATGGGCTTTTTAAGCAATTTTGATTTTCTGTTTATTTCAGTATTGAGTTATAAAGAGGAAATGTAAAATAATTTTGTGAAGACTAAACACATGTATGTTAGAGAACAGCAAAAATTATGCTTTGAATTCATTTTATCTTTGCTGGTTACAGGATCAGCATGGTAATGCATCTGGTACAGGATACAATGGAAAAGTGAAAATAGAGATTTGTGGACCAGAGGATGTGACAGAGATTCCCTGCTTTGTCGGTGGCAGCAGAACTCTTGAAATACCCCTAAACAATGGAGCTTGTGCCCTCAATGTAGGAATGTCTCATCAAGACTCTTCTATGTGAAATTAGAGTGTAGAAAAGCTCCATGCATTTTGCAGTCAAATCAAAGTTGCAAAAATTAAACTACAGTTAATACTCGATAAACCGCCACCTTTTGTAATTTAGAAATCATGGCGGTATAACGAATTTGGCGATGAATTGAATTTCCAATCTTTAAGGAAACAAGAAGTAGAGTTACCGTTCTTAGAAATACCTTAGGGCGTTTCTATTCTTAATATTACATGTACATGTATATAAAACACATTTCTAAATTTTAAAATACTTCAAGTAATTTTTATGTACAATTTCTTTAAAACAAAATGTGCAGTTATAAAATAAAGACAAGTACATGTGCATCTATGTACATGTATATCGGCACGTCTGATATTGAAAAAAAAAACATGCTGGGTCGATCGTCGTGGTATATTGCTGACAGTACGTAAAATGGTTTCTTGAATAAATTTATTGTTTATGGCATCATTGTTAGTGAAACGTTCACAAATTATACTGTATAATTATTTTTAAGCAAACTTTGCATTGTTTCAAGCAGAGATCATCAAAATAATAACGTATTCAGCGTACTTTCACAACTACCGCTTTCGTGGCGAAGCCGTGACTAAATGATTTTTCAAACAAAACAACAAAACAGCATAATTGTAACAGTTCATATTAAAATTATTTGTTCTTTAATTCTAATTTAATTATTTAATTGCGTGTATCTTGTCTGGATTTGCATGCTTTACAACAGGGATAGCGTCAACCAATTAGCCGCGCTTCACTGACCGCACGCACCTGTGGCGGTATAACGAGATAATTGACACTTAAAAATGGACGTTTGTTTTGAAAACAGGGTGGCGGATGGCGGTATGCGAATTTGGCGTTATAAAGAGAATTTTATATAGCAGGAAAAACGTTCTTGGGAAATCATGGCGGTATTGCGAAAATGGCGATGAATCGAATGGCGATAATTCGAGAATTGACTGTACATGTATTTGATAAGTAAATTTAAAGTCTTTTACATGTATTTTGGTCAAATTTTCCTCTCAATCATTTGTTGGATATTATTGGCTGTTATATTTCCTCTGTGTTACTCCCCACAACATTATTTTATACAAGTACAAATACTTAAAAGTTATTTTGAGTCTATGCCCTGGGAGGGGGTTTATCCCAAAACCACAGACACCATATTATTTGTTATTCATCTTGTATAAAGAGGTTGATTTACATTTAGTGATTCCTTGCTTTAACCATATACCCCGGTATTGATCATAGATTATGGTGCTTCTGAAATAACAAAATGTACATCTTGGAATATTGTTGTAGAACCTGACTATACAGGAGAATGCCCCAGGCCAAGACGGGCAGGAGTACCTGCTTCGCTGTAATGTTGTGTGTTCTCTGATTCCTAGAAATAAATCCATTCCACCACTGGAGATACCTTTCCTCTTTTACAATGGTACTTACATTCATCACCTACATCTAGGTTTCATGAAGGATTCAAAAGAGATCATTCAAAACTGCACAATTGATAATTAATGTGAATGTATATACATGTATCTGAAGCTGCATGCATTGGTTAGTGAATTTTCTTGCATACATTTTGTCAAATTTGGCTTTAAAAGACATTCTTGATATAATGATAGTTAAATTTGGGATTTAATACATACATATACATAGTATGTGTCCTTTACTTCAAAAGTCTTACTTACTCTGTTTATACCCATGTTCATGTACATGTATGTTTGCAGATGTCAATATAAGAAATAGAATAAGTTTCTTGATTTACATGTACACTTGTGGTAACTTTTTTGCAAAAATACTTTGTCTGATTCATTAGTTAGTAGAAAAGCCTGTATATTTTGTGATAAGAAAAATATTTGATATTGAGTGGCTGTGCCTGTGTGTTCTTCTGAACTTATTCTATTGACTATGAGAACTTACAAGCCTTATGTTTATTTGGATGTATTTTCTTTTCTACTTGTAGATGTGAAGAAGCAGAGTCAGATGTCCCAGCTGTCCAAACAGAGAGATAACCTCCAGAAAGTGATCAACACTTACCGCTCACTGTTCGACACAACAGAATTGCTTACCAAGGAGCTACAAAGTCAGTTTTATACACAGACTTCCCGGTTTATGTACCCCATTGATACACTGTATTAGATTTGGAAAATGGACACTTTGAGACAGAAATATGCTTAAAGGGAAAATATTGCAATTATTGTTAACATATTTACTTTTGCTGAAGCTGTATTATAGCACTATTCAGACTGTTTCTTTTCCAAATATAAAACAACCTGCCAGTTTTTGGAGTAAAACAAATCCATATTCAAAATCTACTCTATATATGCTAATTCATGATTTGTCTTATTAGTTTATAATGACAATTTTATGTGTAGCTGACATAGATTTTCTGTAGATAAGACTTTTAAAAAATGTCAGGGATAAGTTTCTTTTAGTTTAATGGATTACTCCATTTCAGCATCTGTCCGAGAGGCCATTCAAGAGGAAAACAAAATCAGAGAGGAGCTTCAGAAACTGAAAGTCAACCTGAGTCAATCATTAACAGTACGTTAGATAGATTAAAATCAAAAGTTGATTTTACTTGGCAAAACTCAACTTTCAATCACCCGGTAGGTTTGTTTCCTATTTTTTCTTTTTAGATGCCAAATGTTGAAAAACAGATAGAGTCTAAAAAGTTAGAGAAGGAAAAGTACTTGCGAACAAACAGACGAACCTGTGGACTACAACAGCTACCTGGAAATCCAGACATTGTAGGAAAGGTAAACAAAATAACACTCTTTTGTTTTCAATGTATTGCATATTTGAAATGCATTTTTAAACTTCCAATTTGCATCTTAGAATTCGGCAAAATAAAATTTCATACAAATTTTTAATATGATAATTTAAGTAGAATGTCCTAAAAGAAAACAAAGCCCTTGTCTTTGATGATCAGACAGAAATTAAATTTTTGGGTTAAAATATAAATTGCTTAAAACATTAATTTACCATGTATTTAGATTGGACATTTGGCGGAGATAGAAGATCCTGATATAGCCAGAGTGTTGTCATGGCACATGTCATCTGACATAGATTGTGTGGTCACCAAGACAACCAAAATGGTAATCAAAAGGACTATTCATTAATGCAGTGTTTTGAAACATAGCTTTGGTACACATGTATGTGTATTTTTGTCTTTATTTCAATGACACTCGATAAACTTTTCCAGGCCAAGGAGGTGTACAAGCAAACAAATGGAAAACAACAGGTCCTGCCGATTGACTCAATCTTCAAGAAAAGCTTACCGGACTGGAATAAGTAAGATTTTTTTGTTCTGCGTGGAGGAATTTTGCTGAGATACATTGTCATAAAAACTAAGGATAATATTACATGCATTAGGTCATTAGTAAATTACTTTTCATTTAAATTGATGTGTTACCACTGCAACTTTCAATATTCCTGTATTTTATAATTTAGATGTATTTACTATCTTTTCCAGACCTCTTCCTCACATTCGATACAGATCAGGCTGGAAGCCTCCTGGTAACCCGGCTTATGCTAGAGGTTTTCTACAGTTCCCCAGTCATAAAGAGGAATGTCAAATAGGTATAAATATATTTATATGCAGCTTGTTCAACTAATTTCTAAGTTGAAAATATAATAGATGATCTATATTTGATTCTTACAATGTTTGACTTGATTGCTCATATAAATATTGTACATATTTAGATTTTTTTTTTTGCAGTCTTTGGTATGTTATTGGGAGATACTTTAATTCTGGATGATCTGAATTCTGCCAATTCTTATCGACAAGAGGTACATATGTAAAATGTGATTTGTAACAAGCGTTAAAATGTGTCATTTTTCAAGCTTTTTGCACCTTTCTTATCATATTTTAATCATCTAAGAAATCAAATTAAACCATTATCTCTCTTACTTTTCCTATTCATTGAGTGTAGTAAGTTATCTCTCCAAAAATAATATTTAAAAAATGATATTTTTTATATATAGCCTATGTATGGCTAAAAAACTTCAATATTTTTTCTCTTTTAACAGATTGTGAAATTTACGCATTGTCCAACAATTCTTACCAGAGAAGGGGATCGAATTAGGAGCAATGGCAAGTTTGGAGGTTTGATGAATAAAGCAGTACCTTTTGAGAAGCTGAAGGGGGCAGTGTTTGGAGAGCCACTTCCTCGTCAGTACAAAGAGGCCGACACAATTTTTGGTAAGCACACAGGAGACAGGAGTAAGGAAATACTTATGCTCATAGTACATTGTATTTTTAATGCGTAGGTTCTCTGAGGGAACAGGTGTTTTGTATTACAGAAGAAGTTGGTTTCTTCTTATTTATAGCAATATATTCATAGAACAAATGATACACCAGACTGGAGTTTTTAGATTTAAGAAGTTACTTTTATTAAGAAATAAAAACTCATTTACAGGCATGTAACATAGATCAGTTATTTTTAATAAACCAACTCAAAAAAAAATATGTGAAAAAGAATTTTATGAATTTCAAATTTAGAAACCCTCCAGAGACTTAAGGTGGCTATGCAAAAGACAGAGAAAGCCAAAGAAGAACTGAAAGAGCAGTCCAGCTACATAGAACTTCCAGAGATGAAGATCAAAAAGAAGGAATGTCAGGAGGCAGAGAAACAACTGAAGGAAATAGAACAGAAATTAGGTAAAGTTTGGCTATTGTATAGAAAGTCTGAAAGATGTTAACTGAGAGAAATAGCACAGAAATAGGTAAAGCTTGACTATCAATAGTAAACCTGAAAAAAAAAGTAAAACAGAAATTAGGTATAACTTGGCTATGGAATACTGTACAGGGGGAAAATAACTCGCGGTGTTAATATTCGCTATATTCACGGTGTCAATGAATCCGTGAATTCAAGAAACAGTGAATAAGTTTTCAATAGATATAAATAAGGGGGGAAACTTTTATTATATACCAATTCCGCGAATTCAAGAAACCGTGATTGTGTCAAAAAAGATAAAAACGTGAAAATTACAACCCGTGAAATTAATCCCCTATACAGTAGTAAGCCTGAAAGTTCTTAATCGAGGGAAGTAAAAAATAAAAGGTAATAATTAAAAAAATAAAAATTCTAATGAGGTGATCAGATTCATAGAATGTTTCTTTCCTTCAGGTATGACATCCACACCTTCCAGATCTCGCACCCCACAAGTCACCACGCCTGTATCTGAGGCTGCCACACCCAGTAAACGGTCTCGCCTCACCAATCGTACCCCTGTCAATGGTACAGAGACTGTCCCCTCCCCTAGTCCCCAGTTCACCCCCACAAGACAGAGTAAAAGACTAGCCTCCATTACCCCAACATCTGAGGACAACAGAAAGAAGCTACGAAGAACGTGAACATGGTATATACATTGGACAGTGTTCAGAAATCATGTTTGGCAGTTGTAAAGGGCATTCCTCAAAGACAGAAAAATTTACAAAATGGCAGCTGAAAATAATCATAGGAATGATTAACAATTTTACAATGTTGAACTACTTTTGACTGTACTGTAGGAAAAGTACCAGTAACATGGTAGGGGGTCTGGGCTGTGCATTGTAGTTGGTATTTGGGAATGTAATTGTTAATCAATTTAAGCAGAATAGATCAGTGAAGATATCGGAATAGAGGAATTTGGGGTTCATCTGTAATTTTCAGTATTATTGTACAAAGATTGAGGTTTTGAATACTGCTGTAATGTTTATATGAGGGTTGTCCGGTAAATCGTTGACAAGTTGTCTAGTTTGAAAAATAAAAATCACTGCGTTCTGAAATTTTCACTACTCTTTAGTACATATAATATGAATATACATGGCAAAATTCAAATAGATAAATGCATAAATAAACAAATTGTGATATCTTATGTTATGTATTGTATCACCCTACGGCGCACGGATGATAACGTCAAGGTGTCTAAAACAGCGTCACGTTTCATGTTTGCTAAAAATAAAGTTGGATAAACCCCACTTAAATTTAGAAATTTTATAGATTTACATACGTGAGTGTCTATAACCAGTTAAGGAACCAATGTGGCACACTCATGCAATCTTCTGAAGATTTATTAGCAAGTTACGGACAGTATTCTCACCATCATTCAACTTACAGAGAATCTCATATCGACGGTTTACAGTGACAGCGTCTTTTGCTATTACAATGGCAGTCTGTCCGTATGTTTTGTACTACCTGGGGACTCGATCAAGAGAACTTCGCTAAGAAAACTTCCATTTCATTTATATTCTAAAGATCTGGTGATATTTTTCATATTTTCTTTCTTCTGTGTTCATTTAAAGTCTCTAAAGGTGTCATTACAAAACCTAATCTAACTGAACTGTTCTCCGGTGCGCCGTAAGGTCATTAAACATCGCCATTTTTCGTGCATTGTGTTTACCACTTTCTCATTTCGAATTCTCGGGAAACATTAAAAAATTAACCAAATGCCTTGAAATTTTAAAAAAGACGACAGAATTGATAAAGGAATCTAATTAGGATAATTTTCATTCTAATCTTGTGTATTGAAAACTTTTATTACGAATTAATACTTTGTATTCTCTAATATAACCTTGTTATTTTTACCGTGCGCCATAGGACCGTACCCTGTGCACATTCAAGCAGAATAAAATCTTTATTTTTGCATATATATTATTAAAAACATTATGATAAACTTAAATAAGATGAATAAACATTTACTGAAAATTTCAGCTTAGTGTGCCCATAACTTTTTGAGAAAAGCGCTTTGTCCACGATTTTACGGGACAACCCTCGTAGTCTTAATATTCTGAATGTTATTTGAGTTGATAGTCCTAAATTTCAATTTGGTTTCTTCCAGCTGGGAATCAAATGGGTCTAAATCAAAATTTTACATTGCCTTTTTGATGAACAAATAGATTTTATTGAAAAAGAAATAGCTATAAATTTAAGATTAACATGTGCACTGCTTTTAAAAATAGATTTAGACAAAGAAAAATGAATTTATTTCCTTGCTTGACATTTTGATTGAAAAGGTGATATGCAGAGAAAACTGATAATGCTTCAATTTTCTCTAATTTTCAAAATTTAAAGTAAAATTATTAGACACTCGAATTCATGTATAAATGTTGTAATGAAATTTTTCAAATAGTTCTTCAAATAAGGATTGTAATTATTTGTAATGATCGTGTACTCTTACATTCGTAGAAATTGTGCATATCCCTTATATAAGATTTCTCTGTAACAATTTATAGAATAGGAATAATTTGTGCTTGTCCCACAGTTGTATTCTTTTTAACTTAAGGCCCGTAATCTATTGAAAGAAAAGCTATTTTGCATGTAATTTTTTCCTAAAGAAGTTGGTATTTTCTTGATATACGTTAAAACTTTTCTTGATATATGTTAAAACAGGTTATTCCATTTAAATGTGTTCAATTATTAAACCAATCAGTTTGCTTATGTTAATTTTAAAAAATCCCTGAACAAAAGTTTATTGGAATTTTTAGCTTTCAAAGATTTTAATCAGTAAAGCCCTTTTTGTGATGGAAAAAAACTGTGTGTATAGATCTAGAAAAACAATTAAATTTTAAATCTTGTTGAAATTTTATTTTATCCATTGTGTTTCACTGATAAAATGGCTTTTGTTTTTCGGTAAGTTGTTGCTGAAGACACTTGTTTACAGAATTTTTAGATAAAAATTTGATGTTGATCTGTGTGAATATTTTTTACTCTACAGGACTTTGCTATTGATTTACAGTAGTAATTGTTCTGTGTAGCCATCTGTAGCCATCAGAACATGAATTGCAATTGAACATCTATTTTCTAGGCTAATGGATTTAATTCTACAAGATTAAGTACCCAGTAAACCCTGCAATAATGTTTCCATTTGATAGTAGATACTTCTATGTACATGTAAGTGAAAGTAGAAATAGTGAAACTTTTTAAGCACACTTCAAATTAGTTGTTAAATTTTTATATGATACCCTCGGAAAAAGCATCCAAGGTTGGAGTTTTGGAATCAGATTCTTTTCTTGTATTACCAAGAGATGATGGAATGATGCTTTAAGTAATTTTCTTTGTGTGAGTCAGGGTTTCAAATGCTGCAATTTCAGGTTATGAATGACATGATTAATGTGTTTGGAGATTTGACTTACGAAGCAGATTTTATTTCCAACTGGCAAGTAACTACATGTAAGGCAGGAATGATACATCTGATGCTGGGTCTGACCTTCATATTTAGCTCAATTGAGCCTAAGACTCATTTGAGCTTTTCTGAGCAAAATTTGCCCTTTGCCTGTTGTCATAATTAAAAAAAAAAAAAAAATTCATTTTCTTCTCCATTACCAATCAGCCAATTTAAACCAAACTTGGGACTAAGTGTGTTTGGGTGAAAGGGACTCGAGTATATTAAAATGAAGGGTCACACCCTTTTCCCAGGAGACATATTTAAGGTCAAGATCTAGTAAATGACTAGAATAACTTTCCATTGCTAAATCCATTATGACGTCATAATCACTTTCAACTCTCTTTTTCCCGTACTTTACGGCTCTAATAGAATTATGTAGAAAATATAGTATTTTCATGGAATTTAATTTGAAATCACATGAAAAGTAGTCCCGATACCTATCTTAAATTTGACATTCTATTAAAGTAGAGACTAAGAACATACAAATAACTGTTTTCTGAAAAACTGTAGGCTATATGGATACATTTTCTTTGTCTGATATGGAAAAAACTCCCATTTTCAATACTTGTTTTCTTAATTTTTCTTTGAAAATGACAGTTTAAAATATGGTTTTTCGTCTTGCTTTTCTAAAAATTATGCTCCGATACATCTATTTTGACCAAGCTAATATAAAGCATCACTAAAGGAAGTACAGGTAATTTCTTAAATTTGAAAAATCTGTATGCACCTTCCATTTACTTGATCTTATTTTTGTTTTGTGGAGATCTTTATAGTGTTGCATTCCACTCACTGACTCACAGTAGGTAACTGTTAAGGTGCCTTCATCTGTATGAGTGACTACTTTGAAGCTTTTTGAACAATCCATTCTCAAGGTAGGTCATTCCATTTTTTATTGGTTTAATTAATAAAAGTTTCCACCCACCTTTCTAAAAACCCACCTACCTAACTAACAAGACAAAAAAACCCTACTTTTTAACCATAGAAATGATGTCAATCATAGGATTTAAATAAAAAGAATAAAAGTAAAAAAGGGGGGAGGGGCATCTGTGATTTTGATCGGGTTCGGTATGCTAAATATTATTATACGGGAGATAACTTTTGGTGGTGATGTAAACACGTATGGGAAACATCTGTTACCCAGTTGATGATTTATTTTGGCCCTAAAAGGCAAGTCTGTTAAAAAAAAATTGAGAGCATACTATTCTATATATTTTCTAATCGTCTCAATTGCCTAATAAATCGGGAAATTATCGTCTTTGTGCTAATACAAGGACTACATTAAAAGTATATATACATACTGATGCATTTGTTATTATGTACACACTGGTGCAGGTAATTTGACATTAACATCCCTAATGCTTAATATTTTTAGAGAAATCTCAGTTGTAGAATTAAGTAAAAAAAATTTCCTTGATGTTTTATTTATCTAAATAACAAAAATATGAAATGCTATGAAATATGAAATGCTATCACTTTGGACCTATAGATACTATATACTAATATAGGTCCCTGCTATAATGATATTTGTTCATTTAAATTTCCAAGAGTAAGTTTGTAATAAATTATCATTTTATGAATGACTGAAATGTTGACATCAGTGTAAGAGAGCTCAGAGGTATTGATGTGTGACGGTATTTCAAAAATTTAGAATTAAAAAAAAAACCAGAAAAACAAACAAAAAACAAAACAAAGGAGGTATTTAATATTTCAAAATATGTTGCAGTGATCTAAAGGAAATTCTTTGCAAGCTGATAAACCATGTCATCTTTGGAAAATTTGCCAATTGATATTCATTACAACAAACTACAAGGTATGTTATGAAAAATACATAATCATTGATTTACTGTGACGGTCATCTTTCTATTATTGTTACTCTGTTTTTTTTCAGGATCATCTTTTCACTTTATATATTATTCTCTTCTTCAATTTCTTTACAGACTGGTTAATCAACAGACGCCACTGTATACAGGAATGGCCAGCCCGTGCTGTGGCTATAAGAGAGAAAATCAACGAAGCCTTGACTGACATGCCAGAAAATCCCAAGATAAAGGAATTGTTGAAAGGAACATGTAGGTCATATTCTCTCATGTGCATGACATATGGTAATTCATGATGTCATGAATTTAAGTATGGATAATTAATTTTTCCGTAAGAAAGTAACTGTAGCTGTTTTAACTCTATTGGATTTCTTTTTTTATATGTACATGTTCACAAGAGTTTGTGCCATTGAATTCTGTATTCTCTTGAATCTTTTCCAGCATTTACCTGTCTTGAAAATTGTTACATTCTATTTTCAGATATTAATTATTTTCACTGCAAGAAAATTATCGATTTGCTGAAGAAAGATGAACAATCTGGAAAAAAGAATGTGTTTGGACAGTACTCCTCGAAAAGAATGAAAGTATGTCACAAAATGATTTAGGAAATGAGAAGTAAAGAAGAAAACAAATAATTCAGAATTTGGGTTTAAATTAAGCTGGAAATTAAAAGCCCTTTTGGTACAATTTTTTCATTTTCTTTTATGAACAGATACACATTTAAATTATATTTTGTTATGTAGGATTGGTCCGAGATTGCCAATTTATATGAAAAGGATGGAGTTTATTTAGGTAAGACATTTTGCAAAATGTTGTTTCAGTTATGTTTATCTTATTGATGTTAAGCTCCATGTTTCAAAGTAAACTGCAATAATACAAACATGGATATTTGTAGGGGAGTCTGCTCAAATGTTGGCAAGAAATGTAAATTATGAAGTTCCTGCTCTTAAAAGACAAATTACCAAATGTCAACAGATTAAAAAGGTAAAGTTTATTTCATAAGGTTAGCAGTGCCAAATCAATTACAAGCAAATAGCAACATTCGCACACAGAAGGAAATGGTTTGATATTTAATTAAATGTTTGTTTTGTTTTTGTGAATGTAGGAATGTGACAGAAAGCAGGCAGTATATTTAGCAAAGGCCGAGGAACTCAGGAAGAAGTATGACGCAACATGTAAACAAATGGGAATAGAGGTAAGTTGTTGTAATATCATGTCAAGGTCATTGTAATATCATGTCAAGGTCATTGTTGTAATATCATGTCAAGGTTGTTGTAATTTCATGTCAGGGCCTTGTTCAATTACTGAACAATTGCTGCATGTTAGTGAAATTCAGAATGCATATAAAGAGTTCCATTTTAATGCAGTAAATTGATACAGTAATACTTGTTTATGATGAAGTAATAGGGACTTTAAATTTGGTCTCTTTATAATCCAGATTTTAAACAGTATATTTATGAATATAACCAAGATTTCTTTATTAATTTAGTGAATTCTTTATAACCAAGTGTAAAATTTACTGCTCAGGTTTTTGGCATTTTAGGGTAAGAAGATAAAAACAGAGTTAGCTGCTCTTGTTCAGGATTTACCAGCCCAGTTCCAAAAGATTTCAGAGTCTGCCTCTAAATTGTCCAAATCAGTGCAATATTATGAGGAATTTGTAGACTTTGTCACAAAAAGGTATACTCATCAATTATTCTTTGTCTTTTTAAGTTTTAAGAAAATTGTCATTATTGAATTTTTTTGTGCTGTTTTACAATCAGATACACCGTATGATTATTCTGGAAAACTTGGCTGGGATAAATGTATATTATTGTCAAGTTAAAAGGTCATTTCTGTCGAATTTGGCCAACAAATAATATGCAAAAAATGTATTAATATTTTTTCTTAGAAAATTTTAATCCTGAAAGCAAAATTTGGAATGCTAAAATAAAGGAATGATGATTGAACTGTTATAAAAATTATATTTAATAGCTGTGTTTTATTTTGATATTGGTAGATCTGAGAAGGATAGAGCTAGTTTGCCCATGTTAAAGTACGTAATGCAGAATGGAAACACAACAACATATCAATGGAGGACAGGGGAGAAACCGGAGGTAGTGGAGGAGTCCAAAATCTTCATCGACACCTCAGACGAGGTCGACGTCGTACAATTGACGGATGATGTAAGATTGACAGACACATCAATTACTTTATCATGTTTACAATTTAAAACCAGATAATATTTAGGTTTCTAAAATCAAATTGAATCAGCTTAGTGGCAAGAAATTTCAATATCTGACAAAGTTAATGAACGTAAAAGAAAGGGTTTATTTGAATAAAAATATTGGATCTGCTTTCTGTTTAACACATTGTAGATGTTTTAAAGTTTACGTATTTTTGGAGAATTTCTTATCATAAGTACATGTGTATTACCTGTATTACAGATAGACTGGGGAGACCCTGGAACCATGACAGATTCCGCCATTGACTTTGGAGATGAGATAGATTTTAGTATGGCTGATATCACCGTGGAAACAGGAGGCACAGAGGAGGGAGACCAGGTGAGTAAAATTCATTTCCATCAACTTAGGATAGCAAATCTTTATGTATTTAAATTTAAATGCTTCATAATAAAAAGGAAAAGTGGTGTATTGTTGTAAATAAAGCTTGATATACGTATTATAAGCATTCTAAAAATATATGAGGTATACTTCTATTGAAAATTTTTTAGATCTGTGTCGTTATCCCAAGAAGTAATTAAAATTCTACACAAATGGACAGTTTGCAATTGTAAATTTATGCAGAAGTATACACTTTGTAAACCAACTACTATTCGCGGCGTCTTTTTTTTTGCTATTTGTCTGTTTGAAATTAATCTGCCACAATTGAAATTCACGACTGAGAAAACATAAATGGTGTACGGTGATAAATATTTGCAAAATAAAGTAGATTGCGAAACTCAGGGATAATTGATGTATTTCTTGCATTCGGATAAAAGCTGATTTACAGGATATATCAGCCAAACATTAATTGATCAGGCTAATTTTTTCTCAATAAACTTAACTCTGAATGACAAAAAATTATATTTTTGCCACTAAAAATGAGATGTGCAATTGTTTTAGAATCCTGCTCCCACTGCTGGACATGAGAGTGACAGTAACGGTATTGACTGGAATGAGGTCGTCATAGTGGACAAACCCGATTCTGCAGGTAGAACATCAAAAACTGAAACCCGAAACTGTGTCTAAATATCATTGTTTAATATTGAATTATGGTGATGAGATTTGAATATTTTAATATTATAAATGATTATTTATATTTATAGAAGGTGTTGCCAAAGGAGAAGATGCCATGTCGTTATTGGACAATCCACGTACACGCACATTATTTATTGATGATCTTATGGAGGTGAGCTTTTCACTATCAGTGATCAAAAACCAGTCCACCATTGTTATATATTATTTCTTATCAAGATTGTAAAAAATTGTTGTAGATATATATGTAAAAAGGATAATGAATCATTTTTGAATACATGTATTTTATAAATGCAGATATTAAAAAAAAAAAGTGGATTCGAGAATGCTTTTCAGTTTTCAACAATTATTTTTTGAAGACTAAATTCAATGAAAAAAATTATCTCATTCTATTGCTTTTGATAGTGTTATTTTTTAAGTTGATTTTTATTAATGGCAGCATGATTATAAACCTACATATACATAATGTTTCATCATCTTGTAACTGTAGGAATGTTAAACTACAATAGAACAATGGTAAGAATGCATTAATTTCTTTGGAATCTGTTGTAGTTGGAGGCGTTCTTGTCCCAGCGGTTGTTTGAGCTGGAGTCGGACTCTGTGGGTGGAGATGTCCTGGTCAGCGGTCAGATGCAGGACGCCCCTCCCTCCATACAGCTCCACCAGGACACAGTGACCAGTATGATCGGCCAGGTCAGGGATGTCATCGCGGCATTCAGCACCGTCAAGATGCATCACCTTCTGTCCATCAGGAACTCTCCCAGGTGTGTATAGTCATGGCTGTAATAAAGACTTCTTTATATACATGTTAATCTTATCTCAGGGTTTCAAATATATTTCATCAGTTTTTTGCTCTTATGCAATTTAGATATGTGGAACGTCTAAAGGACACGCTAAAACAGATGTTAAACTTGGCTGACAAGATGGTGTTCCTGGAGAAAGAGATGGTCGTCAAACACAAGGATGCTGAAACTGAGCAGTCAGAAACACAGCCTAAACTAGAACTAGTCATCAAACGCACTAAAGAACTGCAAAAACAGGTATACATTGGTCATTAAACGCACCAAAGAACTGCAAAAACAGGTATACATTGGTCATTAAACGCACTAAAGAACGTATATACTAGTAATTAAACACACCAAAGAACTGCAAAAACAGGTATACACTAGTAATTAAACGCACTTCAGAACTGCAAAAACAGTACCAAGGAGCTGTAAAAATTGAAAATTAAGAGGGCTAGGTGGTTTTGGCTAATTTAGACTATATTGATCTCCTTTAAAAGAAGAGCTCTATATAAAGATATACAAAAATGATGAAATTTTAAAACTAAAATGTATGAAATTTTTCTTTGCCAGATGCAGCTTAAGATATCTTTAAAATTAAGTTATATCTGATGGTTAATTTGTTGACCCCCCCCCCCCCCCCCCTGGAATTTATTTCAAAAGTTTCAAGTTTTGGGTTGTTTCTTGAAAATTACATTAAGAATTTGTTGAACAGGAAAGTAAGATATTTTGTTTATGGTGTTAAATTTCAACACTCTTTTTAAAGCATAAATTTATCACATGACCAATATATGTGTTTTTGTATTACATAGTTTGTATATTCATTAGCAATAAGTTCCAACTCCAGCAGTTTTGATGTTGATTATTAATTTAACCCGTTTTGTTCACTTCAGATGGAGACTGAAATATCAAAGCGATACAAGGACCGAGTGGTTAATATAATGGGAGAAATAAACACAATGTGATGATAGTCCTAGTTATAGGCCATACAGAATTTGTGATAACTAAATCAGATGTGATTGAATATGTCCATGGACCAAGTCAATAAACTGTACCATATAAATTCATATACATGTAGTGTATACAAAGTGTAACTGGCACACATAGAAAGAGGGAAGAGCAGGTTTATTGAATAAAGATCTTGTTCTCCATACTAGATTTAAAAATTGTCGAGAGGGACAATTCAAAGCTGAGATGGCATATAGTGTTAATTTTTTCTGTTACATGTGATATTTATTAATAATAAAATTATGGGAAGGCATTTTACACTTGTCTTTGAAATGGAACCTTATATTCAAGACTAAATATATGTGTAGAAAGATTAAGAATTCCAATAAATTGCCAAAGTGTTTTTTGTAGTAAACTTTCCACATTTTTATCCTCTCCAGAAACAAGGAGGAATTATTGTATTCTAACTACTTTATGCAAAGGGTCCTTTTTTAATACAAGAAACACAGGTACTTGTTTCTGTAATGATATTTTTAACCCGTTGTATAAAATACTATAAGTTAAAAGTATTACAGAGACCAGTGCCTGTGATCAGAACCCCTCAGCCTAGGGCCATGAATTTTACAATTCTGGTAGAGGGTTCTATGATTCCAACAGTTTAACTGTGTGCAATACTTTTAATGTCTATATATAGGATTTGTACACCTTTTCTAAACAGATTTTGATGAAAAAAAAATGGAATTTGTGTTTTGTAATTTTGTACATTTTTCGAATAATGCAAAAAAATAATTCATAATTTGATATCTTTTCAAAACCCCTGGTAGCACATGCTGATTTTTTGTCCAGGAACATGTAATGGTAACATAAGTTTAAATTTAGAATATCTTGAGAAATTATCAGTAGGTAAGGTACCTTGCTTATGTCCTTAATTTAGTTCTCTTATAGCAACCTATGGTTTCTATATGCCAAGATTGATTGAATTATATCAAGGATGGTGTCCCGAAAGGGCCATTTGCAAAAGTGTAATACCGCATTGTTACTGTTGCACTTTTACAAGTGACAACGCGCTAGTGCTTGTATAGAACGCGCCGACACGTTATTACTAACGCATTGTTGCACTTTTGCAAGTGACAACGCACTAACGCAATTTTACATAATATGCCGTCGCGCTAACACACACCAAGCCATCATGCTACTATACACAACGTATTGTGAGTTAGTTTGACGGCGTATTGTGTAAAGTTGCGTTAGATTGACGGTGTGCTTTGTCAAGGTAGGTTATGCCATGATCCACTGCGTCTAGAAAATTGCAAAACAACAACATGCTCTACATGATCTAGAAAGGGTGGGTGGGGGGTCCGCCCTTGGAATTTGCAGAGTTATTAAATGTATATACTAAAACCAAGTAAAAGTAATATTGGACCCCCTCTCCCTAGAAACCACGGACCCCACCTCGAAATGCGTAACTATATGAAAGTGGTATGAAAGTCATAGGTATGAAGCTTTTAATTTCAACGACATCTCAGCTTGAAGAAAAGGGACACCCCTTAATTTTCCCTATATGGAGTTGCAAGGAAATGGTATAATACAATGTGCCGAGTAATTGCCCCCTCTCGAGAGTGAGGGATATTAATTTTGGTCTGACCGTCTGTCTGTAACACTTTCGTTTCCACTCGATGTCTCGATAAGCCTTTGAGATTTTGCGATGGAATTGAAAAAACTTCCTATGGCTTAAGGAAGATCCCTTTGGTTTTGAGATCAAAAGATCAAAGATCATGGTTTTAAATTC
Organism: Saccostrea glomerata; assembly: GCA_003671525.1. Classification (NCBI taxonomy): domain Eukaryota; kingdom Metazoa; phylum Mollusca; class Bivalvia; order Ostreida; family Ostreidae; genus Saccostrea; species Saccostrea glomerata. Next base: position 2,256,165 of record PRKT01000015.1, on the reverse strand, counting down.
TAGAAATTTTGTCTATATTAAAACTTTTGTGTAGCGCGATATCTCGAGAAGCCTTTGAGCTTTCACATAAATATTTTATTTCACAACTCCCAATGGCCTACGTAAGACACCGATATATTTTGAGGTCTAAGGTCAAGGTCGTAAATTCATACATTTTGTGTATATGTAAAACTTTCATTTCCGGACGATATCGCAAGAAGTTTTTGAAACTTTAAAATTAATTTCTATACGATTACCAAACTCCCTTTGCCCTCCCCCTTCCGATCACCGCATTCTATTTTTAATTTCCTTAAGCGGGAGACACAGATTCTTCTCTGAAATAGCATGTTTAAAATGTTATCTACACAATCTATGTGTATGCTGTTGTCGTAAGTAAATGTGTACTAAGAAAAGAGATAAGCCAAGATGAAATTTTCTGTACCAATTTTTGCCATTTTTTGGTCTCTGGAATTTATAACAGGTAAGATGATATTGAAAGATATACTAAAATACTGAGTACATCTGCACAGTAAGCACACAATTCAATGGTTAATGTTTTGCATTGGATCACCATGCCTTGATATTTCTGATCTTGAAACCATATGTAAAATTGTTATCAAGTAACCCAGACAAGAGTCCACAAATGGAAAGTGTTCGGTATAATTTGTACTTTTTTCGTGACACTCTAACCATCTTAACCAAGAAATAAGACAAAATGAGACACTGATCATTTGCATATTGGAACATCGGTATACAAGTACGGTCACTACTTGTCTTGAATCCAGTTCATGACATAAATGTACATACATTAATTCCAGAGATATTATAACAAGTAATCTGAAACTTTTTGTTACACTGTCACAAATTTAAATTTATCATAACTATTCAAGACCAGGCACGTAGCATCGTTGGGCAGGCCCCCCCGGATACTACGTGCCTGAAGACGAAAAATGACTGTATTTATTTTCACCATTTACGTCGAGGAAATATATTAGAGAAAACAAGATGTGTTTGTGAAACACTGATGCCCCCGTATGGCAACATACAGTAGTCAAGGTCTGCTTTTTAAAAGTTGGTCAAACTCCAAGGTCAACGGTCAAAGTTCAAGTTTTTCATAAGTACGAAAATCTCCTAGGTGAAGGTCAAAGGTCAAGGTTACTGGTATCCAATGAAAGTCTTGCCACAATGAATACATATGTAAAGAATGGAAGCCCTAGTCTTAACCGTTCAGAAGTTATGGACAAAGCTAAAGATTTAAAAAAGAAGATCAAATTCCAAGGTAAAAGGGTCAAAGGTCTTGCTATCAAATGAAAGGTCTTGTCACAAGGATTAAATATGTAAAGTATGAAATCACTAGCCCTTATCCTTTAAAAGTTATGGTCAAGGTTTGCTTTTTAAAAGTAGATCAAACCCCAAAGTTAAGGTCAAAGTTCTTGTTTTTCAATGAGGTCTTTTCACAAGCACTACACATGTGAAGTATGAGATTACTAGCCCTCAGCATTCAAAAGTTATGACCAAGGAAAATTTTTTCATAAGTACGAAAATCTCCAAGGTCAAGGTCAAAAGGTTAAGGTAATTGGTATCCAATGAAAGGTCTTGCCACAAAAATACAAATATGAAGTATGGAAGCCCTAGCCCTAACCCTTCAAAAGATATGGCCAAGGTTAAAAAATTTTTAAAGTAGGTCAAACTCCAAGGTCAAAGGGTCAAAGCTCTTGCTAACAAATGAAAGGTCTTGTCACAATGATTAAATGTGTAAAGTATGTAAGCACAAGACTAACACTTTAAACGTTATATGGTCAAGGTTTGCTTTTTAAAAGTAGTTCAAACTCAAAGGGTCAAAGTTCTTGGTATTCGATGAAGGGTCTTCTCACAAGGATTACATGTGTGAAGTATGAGATCTCTAGCCCTTACTGTTCAAAAGTTATGGCCAAGGTCAAAGTTTTTTCATAAGTACTTAAATCTCCAAGGTCAAGGTCAAAAAGTCAAGATAATTGGTATCCAATGAAAGTCTTGCCACAATATGTTAAGAATGGAAGCTTTAGTCCTTACCGTTCAGAAGTTTTGGCCAAGGTTAAAAATTTTAAAAAGTAGTTCAAACTTCAAGGTCAAATTTCTTACTTTCAAATGAAAGCATTAGGTCTTTTCACAAGAATTAAATATATAAAATATGAAAGCACGAGCCCTAACCCTTTAAAAGTTATGGTCAAGGTTTGCTATTTGAAAGTAGGTCAAACTCAAAGGTCAAGTCAAAGGTATCCAATGAAGGGTCTTTTCACAAGCATTATATATGTGAAGTATGAAAGCCATTTCCCGTACCTTTCAAAAGTTATGACCAAGGTTAAAGTTTTTCATAAGGACGGAAATTGTCAAGGTCAAATGGTCAAGATTGTTGGTGTCCAATGAAAAGTCTTATTACAAAGAATATATATGTGAAGTATACTTTTCCTAGTATCTACTGTTTGAAAGATATGACCAAAGTAAAAGTTTGGAATTTTTGTGTAAAAGTGGGTCAAACTCCAAGGCCAAGGTCAAAAGGTCAAATTTGGTGGTACCCAAAGAAAGGTCTTTTCACAAGAAATACACATGTGAAATATGATAGTCATAGCTCCACTACATCAAAAGTTTTGAGGAGTTTTTGCGGACAAACAGACAGACGGACGGACACGACAAAAACTATATACCCCGAAACTTCGTTGACTTTTATGTGTTAAGGACGTAATAGCAAAAGTTCATAATAATTTGCTCTACAGAACCAAAGGAAGCGCATTGACTAATGATATACAATCTTCCGTTGTCAGCATTTTTTTTTTTTGCAGATTGCTATTGCGCTATTCCATGTACAAATCACGATGATTGTGGAGGTGTTCAATGTCCCGCTGGATACGCTCCATACTGCGCTACCATTTTATTCAGCCAATGCAAATGCAGCCAATGTGAGTATTGAAAAATTTTCGGTTCAACTGTTTCTGCACCTTTATATATACATGTATACATGTAACTTTACCTGGTTAAGTCATGTATTGTAGGTATTTTCTCTGAACATTAAAACTAAAAATCGTTGAATACTAATTTTTTTTAAAGCTGATGCAATTTGGTCGGCGTGGACTGCATGGAGTCAGTGCAGCGTAACGTGTGGCGCTGCGTCGGGTTCGCGAACAAGGCAGCGGAATTGTGCGAGGAGCGGTACCACCCACGATTTTTGTGTCGGTAACCACCTCCAAGGAGAGGTGTGCCCTGCAACTTCATCACATTGTCCACGTACGTGTGTGTTAACCTCAAGTGGGTTAACTTGCTCACTGCATGGCATTTAACAAAACTTTATATATTATTCCATTTCAATTAAATCATATACCGTATTTATTAAGCAGAAAGGGTGTTGAGATCACTGAAAAGATATATGGGAAACCATTTATTCCGCAATAGAGGTTACTGTTATATTTCTATGCACAAAAAATAGCTAATATTACTTCTCGCTAAATTATGTCGTAATTTTTAGGACATATTGTTAAATTTTCTTCTCGCTGAAATTTTCATTTAAATATGGTACGTAAAATATATGGAGACAACGAACAGTATTCAATCTCAGAAGTCTACTCTAACAGTGCAAATTAGAAGCAGAACAAACACGGACCTCTAAAACATCTGAATTAGGATCAGTTGCAATGGAGGAGTGAGCATCCCTTGCCATATTTACCGTTATTATGTTCCCCAAACGAAGTTGGGGAACATATTGTTTTTACTCTGTTTCTTATTATTATTATTTTTCTTCTTCCTGGGAAAATTTTGTCCACGAGTGATCTTGTTAACTACACATCCGACTTAGGTGAAACCTTTTTAGGGTTAGTAGGCATGTTATGTAGAGTTGCCGAACGAAGGTCATTTTGCGCGCACGTGCTTGCAAGAGCGCGCACGTGCAACACGTAAAATAACCAATATAATGGATATTGCCGTTACTTTTCTATTTTTTGATGAAATGCTTTGAAACTTATAATGTAAGGATATATTAGTAGTATAGACAAGACAGCATGGTTAAAATAGCAAGATCTCACGCGCATGCACGTGCGCTTTGCTCTCATTGGCTGAAACTAAAGTCTCAATATCTTTCTTGTTTCTGTAATAATGGGTTATTTGTTATATTTTAAACTGTAAAGAAATTAAATATGAAATAACTTAATAAACAAACTTACTGCCATAAATAAATAAATAAATATGAATTTAAACTTAAACTCCATTTGATAATTAGATTTATTAAACTTACTTCACACACTGCATGCTAGTACTTATTTTAGATTTAGAGTTATCTTTTCTTAGTTAGAACTCTTTAGTTCATTCAGGTATTTTCAGGAGAACCAGTTTAGGTCAAGCATAGTCGATTGGCTATTCTTGTTATGGAGAGTTTTTATTGGTAGGTCATTGAGGTCAAATTCCTTAGTGAGTTTTCCTTTGTTATTTTAAATTCACTTTGAATCTAGCCATAAGCCAGAGCGCTAGCTTATTATATTGTCTGATATACATTTTGAAATATATAAACATTTGACTGGACATAAGACCTGATTACAGTAAGTTCTTTATTT
>PRKT01000015.1:2225764-2249245 GCA_003671525.1 Saccostrea glomerata | reverse complement strand
GTTGAATGAATGAGTATGAATGAAATATAGTATTTGATGAGTTAATGAAAATGTGTAAAATCATATAGTAATGGTTTAAATGAATATAAATCTAAAGATCTGTTTTTAAAGTTACACTGATATAAGAAATATGCTTTATGATGAGATCTGACCTTTAGGAATTTGTAAATATTGTATATATTATAAGATTTAGTCAATACAACCATATGTTGTATCATATAGGTCAGATTTGGTTTGGACGTAACACCCAGAGTTAATATTCTTAGAGGACAGCCTAGGTCCACAACTTGGTATTTATTTATATTATTACATACTTTTGAGAACTGTAAATATGTTTGGTAAATTATATAAATTTACTTGAGTTTATATGCATATATTGAAATATGGTGAAATAAGAGTTATTTCCCTTTGATAATATTCTTGAAGTGATAATGAGTAAATTAATAGAAATATCAGTGTAATATAGATTTTATGCTAATGGAATAATTTGTGATAAAATATATACCTATGTTAATGTTATTTAATATTTATTATGTTTACATGTTTTGTAGGGTTGTTTATCCATCTATATATTTATTGTCATCAATTAAAAGAACCCACATCCCGAACTGAGTTTTCATTTCAATTACTTGGGAAAACCCGGTTACATTTCTTATCATAATCCTTTGAAATTTTGAACATAGTCCTACATTATGAAGATCTACAGCCTGACATATGAAATTTACATGACAGCATGCGCATGTGCGCGTGCTGCAATCTGATTGGCTGAAAATTTAAATGGCTATATCTCCTTTGTTTTTTGACGAAATTCTTTGAAATTTAAAATATAGTCATGCATTAGGATATCCTACAATATGATTTAGAAAAAAAATCATGAAATCACGCGCATGCACGTGTGCTGCAATCTGATTGGCTGAAACTTGAAATGGCTATAACTCCCTTGTTTTTCAACCAAACAGGATGGGATTTAGAACATAGATAGATGTAAGGGACTCCTACAAGAAGGTATGGTTATCATGCACGTGCACGCACACGCGTTCATTTGGAACGAGTATTATTGAAAATACACTTGAATGAGTAATTTGTATTACTTTTGGACTGAATGCTTTAATATACAGTATATTAAAGTATATAGATAGTGTAGACAAGATGATATGGTCATAACGCACATGCATTCACATGCGCTTGGGTGCAATGCTAAAATTTGAACAAATTTGGCATCCTTCTGGGAAAACGTTGTTAAAGTCAAAAATGCACAAAATTTGTCTTATTTAATGAAGCTTACAGGGAATATGGCACCAAAAGGGAGGTGGGGAGGGTTTGGGGAACATCTGTAACGGTTCCCGTTACAATTAGCACTAGTTATTATTCTTTTTTCTTCTTATTTCTTCTCCGGACTTTTTTTGTCCGGAAGTGTTCTCAGAAACTGTTCACCAAACTAAGTTAAAACCTTTTTAGGGTTAGTAGGCATGTTGTGTAGATGTGCCGAACGAAGGTCATTTTGCGCGCATTCGCATGCACGTGCGGGCGCGTGCAATGAGTAAAATGACTGATATATTTAATATGGTTGTAACTTTTATATTTTTTGATAAAATGTTTTGAAACTCATTATATAAAGATATATAAGTTGTGTAGATAAGATGACATGGTCAAATTTGCATGAACTCACGCGCATGCACGTGCGCTTTGCTCTGATTGGCTGAAACAGAAATCTTAATATCTTTTTTGTTTTATGATGAAATGCTTTGAAATTTATAACATAGACATGCATTAGGATGTACTACAATATGATATACAAAATTTTTCATCAAATCACGCGCATGCACGTGCGCTGCAATCTGATTGGCTGAAACTTTAAATGACTATAACTCCCTTGGTTTTCAATCAAACAGCATGAGATTTAGAACATAGATAGACATAAAGAACTCCTACAAGATGGTATGGTCACCATTCACATGCATGCACGTGTGTGCACGTGTGCTTTGATCTGATTGGCTGAAACAAAAATCTTAATATCTTTTCTGTTTTTTTACAAAATGCTTTGAAATTTAAAACAAAGGCATACTTTGAGTTGTCCTTCAATATGATATATAATAATTGTCATGAAAACACGCACATGCACGTGCGTTGCAATCTGATTGGCTTAAACTTTAAATGGCTATAACTCCCTTGTTTTTCAACCAAACAGGATGGGATTAAGAACATAGACAGATATAATGAACACCTACAAGAAGGTATGATCATCATGCACGTGCGTGCACGTGCAATGAGTAAAACGTGTAGACAAGATGATATCGTCATTACGCTCATGCCTGCATTGCTTAAATTTGAAATACTTGGTATACTTTTGGGAAAACTTTGTTTACGTCTTAAATGCATGGATTTTGCCTTCTTTTATGAAACTTACAGGAGAGAAAATGGCACGAGAAGGGAGTTGGGGAGCGTTTGGGGAACATCTGTAACGGTTCCCGTTACAATTAGCACTAGTTTTTATTAATCTAAATGAGTGTATATTTAAAGGGGACGGTCACTGGGGACATTGGCTTGCCTGGTCTCCATGCAGTGTATCGTGTGGTAAAGGAACGAGACAGAGACTCCGGCAGTGTAACAACCCTCCCCCGGCCTATGGAGGATCCTACTGCTCGGGTTATGTCAGAGATAATCAGGCTTGCTCCCATTCTTGTACAAGTAAGACCTTAGCAGAATACGATATGTAAACGTTGTCCTTCATATGCGGGTTTTGTTTGCCAAAAGCTAGTCAAATATGTTGGTAGTTTATTTTATGCAGAAAAAAACACATATTAATTCTGCTTAGTTCTTTGATTTGATATATGAAGACACCGAGTACCGAGTAATATTTGACCTTTCTGTTTCAGCCACTACCACATCAACGACAACTACTTCAGCCACCACTAATGTACCAGGTACTGATCTCCTGAAAATATGCTTCATAATACAGTAAGTGTTTAGTTAGAGGAATTATATGCATACAAACCAAAATATACACGTTGCACGTATCCCTTTTTGGTTAGGTAAGCCTTGTCCCTCATGCAATGAAAACCTGAACTGTGTTTGGAACCAGACCTGCTCAGCATCAGAATCATGCATGGTGAGGGCTGTGACAGGTCACGGATTTCAATTCACTGTACATTGTATTCTGGTAAGTTACTCTTTACTTAACGGTCATAGTTACATTATATTATTTATGAATATAGTGTGATATATAGTAAAAAGTTTGCAATTTTTGAGATGAATAAATATGTAATTTCATTACAGAGTCAAGACTGTCACTTCATGACCACATTCTTACACAACTCAGAAATCTACTGCTGTGATGATAGAGAATGTCTTAGAAAATATGTTGGGATATAGATTGTAGTTCTCTTGTTTCTGCTGTAGATATTAGATATGTAGGTCTTGGAAATGAAAAAAAAAATGCACTCTTTCACAAAATAAAATGCGAAGGTCAAGAATTCATACATTCTGACTGTGATTCCAGTTTCTAAAAGAATTTGGTCTTGTGCAAAGGAAGTACATTTTGTATATAATACTATTATGGCTTTTGCAAAGAAAGATGTGTAAATATTACAATTTGGGCTTTTGCCAAGAAAGTATATACATGTATTACAATTCGGGCCTTTCCAAAGAAAGTGTATATTACAATTTAGGCTTTTGCAAAGAAAGTTTAAATTACAATATGGACTTTTGCAATGAAAGTACAAGAGTATGTTACAATTTGGAATTTTGAAAAGAAAGTATAAATAATTTGGGCTTTTGCCAAGAAAGTGTATATTACAATTGTGCTTTTGCAAAGAAAATATATACTACAATTTGGCTTTTGCAAAGAAAGTATAAATAACAATTTGGGCTTTGCCAAGAAAGTATATATTACAATTTGTACTCTTGCAATGAAGGATATATTTTAATTTGGGCTTTTGCAAAGAAATTAGAATTTATACAATTTGGGTTTTGCAAAGAAGTATGTATTTCAATTGGGGCTTTTGCAATTAAAGTATATATTGCAATTTGCGCTTTTGCAATGAAAGTAAATATTGTAATTTGGGCTTTTGCAAAAAAAAAACAAAACTATATAATAATTTGGATATTTGCAAGAAAAGAATATAATTATTAAAATTGTGACAAGTTTTCCTTAGAAGTCAAGCGTACTGTAACTGCGATACAGAACATTTTTTGTTGGCGTTTCTAATGCAAATGAGCAGAAACTGTACAGTAACGATACAGTACGGTTTATTTTTAGAGATAATTGGAAATTAAGCTGCATCCCTATACAGACATAACAATTGTTCAATTCGCATGGTAGCGCTGTTAGTTTTTCCTGAAAATTTGAGGTGAATTATTAATAAAATTTTACAATGTAAAGTTACTAGGGGGGATTCAGAAATTTTAGAAAGGAGGTAGTGGGGCAGTTCACAAATGATAACTTTGAACCCAACCCACCCACCCCACCCCCCAAAAAATGGAAATCGTATTTTGTGGGAGTAGATTTATAATAAACCTAATCACCACGTGCGTTATATCGTTACTCATTGATAAATTAATAAGCGTAACTACATGTATACAAGTTTTGCAAAAATAATTTTCGAAGGCGAAAAGAAAAAGCTCAAAGGAGGGTGGGATGGGGGGGGGGCACCAGTGAGTGCTTGATCCCCTTTTGGTTACTCTACATTTTATCAAAAAACATGAAGATAACCCCCCCTCTTTTCTTTCATCTGTCTCTATTTTGTATATGACGACCGGTGGAGGACATTGTCGGACATTTCTCTTGGAATACGATCTCCCCGAAGCATTTTTGCTTCAAAAATATTCCCACATGATTTCTACATAGAAAAATATTTTGCATTAAATCGTAGCTGAAATCAGAAATAAATGTCAGCAAGAGCTGAATAGAGAGAAAAAAACCTACGCTTATAATAAAATCTAAATAAAATTTTTGGAAAACAAATTATATAATGCATCTCATAATTCTAAATATCTTAAAATCATGATAGATACCTACACGTCCATCTCACTCGGCAGTTCAGTTTCGAATGCTTAAAATACATGGATACTAAATCAACTTTCTGCAAAATCATATGATTGGTTGAGAGATATGTATCCAATTACCCATTTAGATTCATGAGGTCATTAGAAAGGTCATGTCACAAGTCATTTCGAATACTCGTTTCCTACCTGACAGAGCGGGGCCTGGCTCGGGCTCTCGCTCTCGCCTCAAGCCCCGCCCTGTATCTACGATACAGTAGAAAACGAATACTCTAAATATAACATATCAATCGGTTCCTAGCATTAATTCGGTCCCGGATTTTGTTCGATTTGGAGATCAGGACCAAAGATATAACGTGGTCTTAAATGTAAGTCAGAATATGTACATTAAGTTCTCAAGGATATTATAGAACAAGTAGAAGTTCAAATGCTATTTGAAATTTATTTCATTTGTCTTAATATTCATATTTTTTTCTGAAATCATATTCACCACCAAAAGAGTCCATGACTGTATAATATTCAATATCCACATTCATATGAATGAGTGCAATTTTATCTCAAAACTGCTTCAATCCTGACCCCGAGAACTTGGCAAAGGAGGCGTTGCTTATTTCTCTCGGCCTCTTATCTTTCATTACTAGAAAATGACAATGATTATGGTACAATAAAAGAATTGTTCACAAAGATAACACCTCGATAAGTAGAAAACCACCAAAGGATATACATGCGTCCACGCATGGAAAAATGTCATGTGCTCTTCGTTGCAATAGGGCTTTTGGATACTCTTTCAGGTAACAGCACGAATGCTAGAAGGAAATAAAAATTGAACATGAATGTAATATTTTAAAATTTTAGTTGTTTTGATTGGGTATGCAAATGCCAGACGGAAAAAAGAAAAGAGCTAATTAAGGCAAAACTGATGTTGAATTTTCGTGAAAGCTATCGCCATATAGAATCTCTATGAGGCATAAAGCATACCATAAAAATGCATACTATAAATCATATTTATTTTTTTTGCTGTCCAACATGTAATTTGGAGGGCGTTTGAAAAATTAATGTTTTTCTTTTTTTTTTATTTACAGCGGTTGCTGGTATAATATGTATGTCCCACGCACGTTGTATAAATATGATGCAGGTGGCGAGTGACGAGGAAGCTTACTGTCAGTTCAACGCATTCCATGTTGGTTGCTGTCATGTCAGAAAAAGTACGGATTCTTATCAATCAAGGTCAATTTAAATTGCCTTTAATTTTCATTAGGTCACCTGAGTAACTCAGGAGACCTATTGCTATACGTTTTTGTCCGTCATTGTCCGTCGTGCAACGTGTGTCGGTCGTAAACTTTTGAATATCTTCAGCTTCTTCGCTGAAACCAGTTCACCAGTTTCGACCAATTTTGGCAAATTGCATCTTTTTGATGCATGATTATGAGGAGAAAGAATGCCATTTCCAAAATTGTAAATTCTGGGCCCTTGCTAAGAGATTCTGATATAAGGGTGTAACTCCATTTATCAATAAGTAAATATGCATAAATTCTTTGAAAGTCTTCTTAGTGCACCTTGGAAGACATCGAATAAACCAAATGGCAAATGCATTGCTATGATAAGCAAAGGTGCCTCTTTCAATTTGTGAAATGTGCGGCCCCAGCGTCAGGGGTTCCTGTAGAGAAGGGACTTATTATACTGTGAGAAAATGCCTTTTCCGGTTCCCTTTGAGCTCACCCAAGCGTAGGACCCAAGAGAACTGATTAAAGAGTGTCTAGTGTCTGTAAACTTGTCACTTTAAAAAAAATTTTCCAGAACCATCAGGTCATTTTCAATTTGCCTTAAATTCAGCATTATTGGATGAAATCTTCTCAAGAACTAAGAGAAATGATAAGTCATATCTAATTGAAAACATCCACAATAAGTAACACTTAAAAGAACACGTTTGTTAGTAATGTCACAGGGTCAATCGTTTGACATAGAAACATAGAAAACACTCTCACAACACACACATTAACAAGAAACAAATACAGCACATTAAACAATGTTACAAATTACACAACATGCAAATTCATGTCGCTGTCATTAAGATATTTTACGTGTTATTAAAATTGATATAAGTATTTACATCATTAGAATTAATCTTACCAGGTATCCAGTATCATAAAATAATGAATATTATTATCATAGTAATCAAGACATCGTATAACTCGATGACTTAAACATTTCACAAAAGGTTGGACCTCAAACACCGTGAAGGTAAAAGCTAAAGGATATCTTATTTGGCGGGATAAGCGCTTATATAGTGCACGAAGTTAGTATACATGCATATTAATTATCAGATAGAGGTCTGTCATTGGTCCACTGGTCGTACTCGTATACCTGGTCGGTTGGGAAGCTAAAAATAGAAACATCACGTGACATATAAAACATTCACACATGGCACTCATTCACACAAACAGCGCTACGTTTGATTAGCAATGCGCGCTAATCAAATATGAATTATTCACAAAGCATCTAATTAAATATCAACTGTGACAGTATATAACATTTCCTTCCACACATGGAAAAGCCCTGATTACTCAAGGGATCAGAAAAAAGCATATAAAACATGTAAAAAAAAACAAAAACAAAAAAAACATGTGTTTATGATGACCGTGATTGCGTTCAATCTAACTGTGAAGAATATCAACTCTTCAATCCATCAATTTTAACAAAGGCAGAATTAATTAGATATTATAAAAATAAATCTTGCAAATGAAATGAGACATTTGAAAATATAAATATGATAGAAATACCTTGGTATAAACTGATAAATAAAATTTAAAAAAAATTTGAGTACTCGTACAACAGAGTTCCCTACCCGTGTAAATGCTAAACAGTTTCTACCTTCTCTAGAGCCTGCTTTTTGGGGACAGTGGAGTACTTGGGGTTCTTGTAGTGTGACTTGTGGATCAGGCGGAACAAGGACTTCTACAAGGACATGTATGGGGTCAGGGTCATGCAAGGGGTCATCTTCGAGGACAGAAGCCTGTAGCCAAACACAACCTTGTCCAAGTATATTTTTTTAATTTTCAGGAAAAAGTAACACGAGTATTTTCGAATTTGAAATAATTTACTATTTTCATTTCATTATTAATAATCTTATTACATTTAAAAAAAAAATAAGAATTAAGTTCAGGGGTTAACATATTTAAGTTGATGGTTATCTAAGTGACTGGAGTAGCTGGACTCCCTGTAGTCAGACCTGTGGGTATGGCCAACAGACAAGGTCGCGTGTTTGTCATCAACCACAGTATGGAGGCTTACAATGCAACGGAGATTTGGAAGAAAGCAAATTCTGCCATGATAGCTATTGTCAAGGTTAATACACTTTCGTTGAATTATAATCGAATAATATCTTAAAGGGTCATCTTATGAACACATAAAATTTTGTTTTCTTTGGACTGTACTGCTAACCCACATCTTAATAGACCTTTATTTAACTCTTTACAACTTACTGAACTGTTATGCAAGATACGCTTAATGTCCAGTCATAGAAGTAGAAATTTACCATATCCCCGCAAGCACCCTTTAGCGTGGTACACGTTTCTCTAAAGTTTAGCGTAAATAATATTCTGACGTTATAATTTAATACAAAAATAACTTTTCTTATTTTATGAGATTATTGCAAGTATAAAATAGAAGGAAATTGACATTAAATTTAAGATTAAATGAACATTTTAATGTGCGTGAAAATGCGTGATTGCGGGGAAACGGTATATGCGTGATTTTGCGTTAGAAATAGGAAATGGTATATGCGTTAAAATGCGTGACTGCGGGGAAGGGGGTTAAGAGATCAAATTTAATCAGTTTATGCCACTTACATGTAAGAAACGATTAAAAAATAATTGTGGCTGGGGTATTCTTTTGTAACTTTCAGGTGACCTTAAAAGCCCGAGGGCCTATTGTTGATTTTCAGAATTCTAGTAAAAGTAATAAGCATCGCAAACAAATAATAATTTTTAGTGAACGGATGGACTGAAGGTTGGAGCAGCTGGACTTCTTGCAGCATGACTTGTGGAAACGGTTACATGTCTAGATCACGTGTTTGTCATCCTCCACAATATGGTGGCTCTCCATGTACAGAGAAGTTAAGAGATTTCAGGTCGTGTTCTAGAACACCATGTCCAGGTAAGAGCTGCATTAATAGGAAAAAATCAAAGGTGTAAATAAAAAAAAGAGAAGGAGAACACTAGTTCATATTCGATATAACGAAAGTGTATCCAAGACTAATATGAAACAGATGTATTAGACTCTGTTGGAATAAACGTTATACAGACTAACCTGTACGAATCGCAAAAAGTTGCCAGTGTGGCGCAGTGGTTAGAACGTCTGCTCTAGAGTCGCAAAGTAAGAAGTTGATCCTTACGTCGCGGGTTTAAATCCCATTGCGGGACGTGGAGACCGGTCCATAAACAGTTTAAACCGAGGTCCTGTATCGCAGTAGATGCTGGCATAAAAAAGATCCCTCACTGCTTAATGTCCGTTAGTGCCGAGTATGATATAAGGACAAATGCAGCTCTCCGCCGGTTAGGTGGTGGCGTCTCCATATGAGTGAAAAATTCTCGAGAGGGACATTTAACAAACAAACACTATAATTAAATCAATCAATTTCCAGATAACCGTTGGTAAAAACAGCTCAAACATTGCTATGATGTTATGCCTTTTTTCTTGCAGTCCTTTCTTTAGTCTATTTATTAGATGACTTCAGGGAGAAAACTATTGATGCCTGATCTCTTATTGTGTAATTATGAGCATCCTATTGGTAACTTTTGGACATTTAAATGACAATGTTTAAAGTAAAAAATATGCCTCAAACAGTCTGATAATTTCACATATACTTGTAGAACAATATTCGGCATATATCCCTTACTTAAATGTAAGAACCTGTCTTACTTATATAACCTCTGAACAACCGAGTATTGGGCACGTAAATGCAAAAATTGTCGAAAAATCTTTGAAAAGCATGATTTAATGCAATTAATCTTTATTGTGTTTTTTTTTTCATCCAAAAATATCGTCTTATAAATATTTTTTTGTTTTCTAATTTTTAAATTCTACAACAGGGACTGCACTGCTACCCAATTTCTTCATCGATCTTTATCTAAGAGGACATATTTCATAAGTTGTCTCCACCTGTTTTATTAGGGCACAACAAAAAAACTTTTATGAGAAATCCATCAATTCATGAATATTTTGAGGATTTATGGATTGATAGTCTTTATTTGTTATGATTTTTAAGTTGATGGTGTTTTGAGTGACTGGAGTAGTTGGACTTCATGTAGTCTAACTTGTGGGTGGGGCCAACAGACAAGGTCACGTGTTTGTCATCAACCACAATATGGAGGTTCACCATGCAACGGAGATTTGACAGACAGCAAATATTGCCATGATAGATATTGTCCAGGTTAATATTTATTTGATTTTTTTTATTATCCAAAAGGAACATTATTTTATTTTCAATTCTACAACAGGGACTGCACTACTGCCCAATATCTTCATTGATCTTTATTTTTAAAAAGGACAAACATGTATTTTATAAATTGACGCCAATAGACTTACTATACTAAAGCACGACAAAAAAAATAATTGGCATTTTGAGGAGTTATGGAATAATAGTCTTTATCTTTTAAGTTGATGGTCTTCTGAGTGACTGGGGTAGTTGGATTTCCTGTAGCCAGACTTGTGGGTGGGGCCAACAGACAAGGTCACGTGTTTGTCATCAACCACAGTATGGAGGTTCACCATGCAAAGGAGCTTTGGAAGACAGCAAATTTTGCTTTAATAAAGACTGTCCAGGTTAAAATTTATCAGATTTTGTTCAATCATATCTTAGGGTCATCACATAAATATATGTTTCCTTTATTTTGAATTCCGACATCAGGAACTCTGCTACCCCACACCTTTCTTTATTGGTCTTTATAACTGGGTCAGATTTAATACGTTGACGCCACTTGTGTAATCTAGGTACAAAAGGGAATGAAAAAAATCAGTTATATTTTGAGGATTTATGGATTAATAAAGCCTTTATTTGTTATGATTTTTAAGTCGATGGTTTTCTGAGTGACTGGAGTAGCTGGACTCCGTGTAGCAAGACATGTGACAATGGCCAAAAGACAAGGTCACGTGTCTGTCATGAACCAAAGAATGGAGGTTCACCATGCATAGGGGATTTGACGGACCAAATTGCTTGTCATGTTAAAGATTGTGAAGGTAAATATTTTGGATTATTTTCAAGTCTTTCAGCAAGGGTACTGTCATGAATACTTTTTAAAATTCTGAATGTGAGCCGTAGTAACTGCACTTCTACAGAAAACTCTCAAAGGCTTTTATTTTTTAGATCAAATTTAATAATCTTATAGCCAATTATGTAACTGGATCAACTGATTCTTCTAAGACATCTGAAGGTATAAAAAGAAACACAGGATTTTGTATTAATTCAGTCTATAAAAGTCAAATTTTGATGGATCCAGAAATTTGTCCAGAAAAACTGGTATATAATCTAAAATTATTTTAGCTATTTCATAGTATTTATTAGTATTTGGAACTGGACAAGCTGTCGACAAATGAGTTGACGAAACAAGCGTGAAAAGATGGAGATAACGAACAGTTATTGGTCTCTTAAAAAATCTACAAATAATGCAAATCCGTGAACAGACCAATAAACCATTTGTTTTCGTAAAGCAGATAAGAAATCAAGATATTTGCATTTTGAACAAAATATGTGTTAAGGAATATAGATCCTGTATCCTATTTGGAACTATTTAGATTAAACAATCATAAACTATCTATTAATCGACCATTTTCGCCTTTACAAAGTTCTTCTTTTCAGGTCATCTCGTTGGAAAATAAAATCGGGATTTATTTTGTGATTCAATTTCATCGGATGAGATACATTGAAAACATTAAAATATTTAAATTTCTAATTGTTGTCTCTGTGATGTCCATGAAGGTGAGGTGAGTTGGTTTAAAATATATTCATTTTAATGAACTGGATTGAACAGCAGACATACATCTCTTGTATCGTTCTCTCCTTAAAGTAACTGATTTCTGGATAATTGCACCTGAATGTTAATTCCACCAGGTGAAACTCATGGGGCAATGAAATTGTCAATTTTGGAAGTGGCGCCCATGTTCACCATAACTGCATTTAGTTTGTTTGCTTAATACACAGGAGGAAAGAAGAAGAAGAATTTTTTTAAAGAGTTGATGCATTTTAATATCTAATCAACAGAGCCCTGCCTTATCATCAGAACCCCAGGGGCCATGAAATATACAATTGTTGAGGAGGCACCCTTCCTCATCAGAAATATGTATTATATATGATTGTTTAATATCCAGGAGCAGAGGAGAAGATTATTTAAATAAAGTTTCACTAAACATTCAATGGATCCCTTAGCACCAGAACCTCTGACTCTGAGACCATGAATTTCGGATGAGGGCTCAATGATCCTTATACTCATGCCAACAGTTTGAATTTGTGATTTTTTTATACTTATTTTGAAGGATTTAGCTCCACCCCTCAAGCTTCAAGGGGGAACGCGCCATGAATTTCACATGCTATATGCCATAGGGATTAAATTGGTTAACTGGTTTCAGAAGCTGAAAATGTTCAAATGTTATCATGTTTTCTTAATGCCCATTCCATGCTCTTTCTATATTGTTGTATAATTGAGCTATCTTTCGATGAGTTGTCTTTTTTATGTCAAAGACTTTTTACAAAAGTAGAAGAATTTTAAAATCAGAAGTAGGCATATTAAGCCACTAGTAACACAGAGTCATTGAATCGATCACTCTTTGTTGCCATATCCAAATCAATTGAGATGGGAGTCTTCTAAGATTTTGAATGAAAGACAATCCCTTGAATTCACATTCAAAGTCATTTGAATTGCGATTCTAACTTCCTAAGATTTCCTAAGCTGTACAGTAAGTTTTTACCGTATATTTTAAGTTCCATAAGTTAAATAATTTTGCTCTTCATATTGAATGTACATATCTATAATGAGTTTTCATCTGAAAATACAATAGAAAAGCAGCAATATCTATTCTAAAGGAGTGGTGGGTTGACACATCAGAATATTGATATACAGAACAAGAGGAGAGGATCTATCGACCATTTTTGATGCGATTTAGAAATTGAAGTATTGGAAAAGTAAGATGCAAATGAGGCGGTCTCAAGCATGTATTTCAAAAGCACAATATTCATTTGATATATTTACAAGAACGATATCCGATATTTGTGTAAGAGTTTTGTATCATAATTATATAAAACATTCATAATAACAATATGTCAAATAGTTGTTGGTGCTAGGATTAAGATGCAGTTTCAGATGAAAATCAGAATTTTTAGATAATCTTAAAGTTCTAATCTAGAATAAAGTTTGAAATATAATTCAATTTTGTTTCCCTTCTGTATTGTCTAGATTCAAATGCATTATTGTGATAAATTAAATATTCATCATTTGCAATTGATTGGCTTATTTAATGTTAAGACTGCTTTATGATTCTGAGCCCGGGTAAAAAAAAGCATTGTCTATTCCCTCGGTTATTAAACTTATCTTTCTTTGCTAGAAAATGGCAATAATTATGACACAATAAGCGAAACTTTAACTGAGATAACACTTTGATAAGAAGACGACCATTAAGGAACATATATATATGTGTCCAGGCATGAACAAATCTAGTGTACTCCTTGTTGTAATAAGTCTCTTGGATACTTTCTCAGGTAACAATAAGAATACTTAAAGGTTGAGAAATATAAAGATAACGCACAGTAATGAATGTCAGAAGTCATAGAAACAATATAAATCTGTAGTAGAGCAAACACGGACCTCTAAAAATGTCAGAAGTGGAATAGATGCAATGGAGAAGTAAGCTTTCTTTCTCGAGCGATTGTATTCAAAGTTTACCTATTAATATGATCGGGTAAACGGAAAAAATCCATAGACAATCAAGTGAAAATAATGGTCCAACGGTTTTTGAGAAAAACGTCCGATATTTTCGACTTAATATACTAGATAATATTTTTTTTGATACTGATATTATGAAAGCGACTCTAGCATAGGCTATACAGTGGTATTTTTAAATATCTTATAATCTCGTCATAACTTTCAACAAGCATACAATCAGCATCGTTCATCGAAACTTCTGTATATTCTGCATGTTCGAATCTGTATTACTTTATTCACAAACTGATCCTCACGGATGAAAATGATACTAAGTATAATTATCGGCCTCTTCGCCAAGTAGTTGGAACGTTTCTCTCTAGATAGAAGCCGCGTTTATACCGATGTTCCATATCATAGAAGGAAAAAGACCCGCTCCTTAACATTTTACTGGATGTAGGATTAGATTTGAAGCCTTTCTCTGACAAGTGGTGGCGATTCTCGATGGAACGAAAAGCAAACTTATTAACAATGCATGTTAAAGATCAAATTATTGTCGGACCTTCTTTGAAGATTCAACCAGATTCAAAGCAATATCATGTAAATATCAAGAAATTTCTTTTGATATCCAAAATGTAATTTTGAAGATATTTGAACAATTAATGATTTTTATTCTTTCTATTCTATTTACAGCTGTTGCTGGTATAATATGTATGTCCCACGCACGTTGTATAAACATGATGCAGGTGGCGAGTGACGAGGAAGCTTACTGTCAGTTCAACGCATTCCATGTTGGTTGCTGTCATGTCAGAAAAAGTACGGATTCTTATTCAGTTTAAATACATTTTAAGCTCACTTGAGCCCAAGCCTCAAAGAGCTTTTCTGATAGAATGCGTGGTGTCTATCCACCCGTCTGTCGTCGGTTTTTTCATCTTCAATTTTTCCAGAATCCTTGTTCTATTGCTAATCGATTTTGTCTCAAAGTATCCTTCGATGAAAACTTCCAAAGGAACAATGATGAAACGTATTATATTGTAATGTGGAAGCATCCTCAGGTAGAGCAGATTCAGTTGTTTATACATATCATGATACCCGGTCTTGGACAGGACAACAATAAGAATTCGTTTTACATAGGAATACAAAGGCAGAAAACTTTGAAACTTTAAAATCTTCGAAAGAATAGACATGATTAGTCATTTAGTATCTAGATATATTATATCCTCAGGTAGTGTAGATTTAATTATGTTCACGATATGATCGGTGAGGAAGAGGCAACATAAGATAATATATCTTTAAAAATCTTCTTAAGTTCAACAAAGTCATCAAAATTATATTGATAAAAGAGCATCCTCAGGTAGCATATATTCAGGTTTGTTCAAATCATTGTCTCTGGCGGTAGGGGATGAACAGTAAAACCATTAATAGTCATACTAGTATGCAACTCTCTTTCGTATAAATTCAAATTATTTCAGATCAGGGACTTTGGATTAGTTTGGGTTACCATCAAGGGAGAAGAGCACTATCAAAGAACGACGACAAGAGACAAAACTAAATCATATAAGAAATACATACGTCACCTTAGTTAAATCATTTTTTTTTTTTTACAAAGTATGCAATGTGGAGGTTTAATGTTTAGCCGAAAATGTAAGGGGAACAATATATTTGGAATAACATTTGGCGAGTTTAATGTTTCTTTCCAAAGGTTATAGGAAAGAGTCATGTGTTACCCAACGTGAATAAATGAAAGAGAAGAGATGAATTTCGTTTTGGCTACTATATCTATTTGAAAAATCCATAATTATCATTTATTTTTAATAAAGACAAAAAAATCAACATAATTAAATTTTTACGTTTTGCTAAAAAAAACAAACCTTTACCTGTATCAATCCTAAACAGTAACTACCTTCTCTAGAGCCTGCTTTTTGGGGACAGTGGAGTACTTGGGGTTCTTGCAGTGTGACTTGTGGATTAGGAGGAACAAGGACCTCTACAAGGAGGTGTATGGGGTCAGGGACATGTCAGGGGTCATCTTGGAGGACAGAAGCTTGTAGCCAAACACAACCTTGTCCAAGTATAATATTTTTGGTTTTACGGAAAAAATGTAACATTGGAATTTTCTGATAAGATCTTTTGTTAATTTAATTCTTACGGTAAATCTATGTTATTTTTTATTGTAGAAGAATAAGTCTATTGCTAAAGTCTTTTTAATATATTCGATCAATGCATACTATTTATGCAAGATATATTACTGTATTCAGCGGCAGCTCACACAAATTGGTCCGACCAAAATAGTTCCATCATGATAAGTAGATACAACATTATTGTTCATGATAAGAGTAAAGTTGTGTATGTCATACGTTAAAGAAATCAAAAATAACGTCAAAATATTATTAGAAAGTCACTTTCCCCCCGAAATGCAAATAAAAAATATCAATATTCCTACGCTCGCTCCCTCCTCAGCCTTTTTTTTTTTTTACATGTTTGATAACAGAGAATATTTAGGTCATTCTTCGATTCATATCTTTTCACCGATGAATTGATAATACTATATCAACAATTGTATTAAGTACATGTTTATAGTCCGTTAATTATCATACAATTTGTTCTTAAAGAAAAAATTAATCATTCTGTGTGTGTGTATTATTAAATGACGGAATTTTCAATCCCTGGCCTGCTCGTGTGTACACTTTGTAAACTGTAGGGTATGTGTGGCAAAACGAGAACTGCATGGGTTGGAGATTCGGGTTCGTGTTGAAGTTCAGCATACCATTATATATAGAACTTGAATAATGTAAGTAATTTCTGCGACAAATATATTAGTATATTTCAGTTATTTTCAAAACAAAAAAGGTTTTCCATGTTTTCAGTTTAGAATTTTCCGACCCGGTCCTGATTTTCCCAACCCGGCCATTTTAAACACAAGTTGTTGCAGATGCAAATGTTAGAACAAACTATATAAAGTTCAACAGGGATTGTATAATTTTTATTAATCAGAATTCGTATTTATATGATCTAATTAAGAAAAGAAAAGTTTTGTCTGCCATCGTAA
The DNA here is from genome assembly GCA_003671525.1 of Saccostrea glomerata. Lineage (NCBI taxonomy): Eukaryota > Metazoa > Mollusca > Bivalvia > Ostreida > Ostreidae > Saccostrea > Saccostrea glomerata. The sequence continues at coordinate 2,232,286 of PRKT01000015.1, read as the reverse complement.
CTTCTCGGCAAAACAAAACGTGTTTCTCCGAGCTCGCTGGATGCGTTTGACAGCTCCATCGCACGTGTGTAGACCAAGGCTAATGTTGGTCTTGCGGACACAGGTACATGTAGGCCTATGTGTACTGTTTGTTACTGTTAGGAGACTGGGTGACCGTAATGCTATGGACTCACGAAATTTACAACAGTTCCATAATTAGACATTGCAGTTTTTTTTATTAACGTCATTATAAACACTGTTAAACATATTAAATCTAACAGTCGAATATCTTTGGATATGGGGTAACCCATATCTATTCTTGTTTAAAAAGTTGATGGTGTTCTGAGTGACTGGAATGATTGGACTTCCTGTAGCCAGACATGTGGGTGGGGCCAAAAGACTAGGTCACGTGTCTGTCATCAACCACAGCATGGAGGCCTACAATGCAAAGGAGATGTGAGAGAAAGCGAATCATGTCATGATAATTACTGTCCAGGTAAGTATTAATTACAGTGTATAATATTTTCGAATCATTTCTTTATTTTATATCATGTTGATGCTAAGATTTTTTTCTCTCCAAAATTTCATTTGAAGAGATAGCATCCCTGTTGAACGACCATATCCGCTGTGAGTCCTATGTATTAATCGGGTAGACAGAACACTGCGTAGTCACGTTCAGTGTTCAGTGATGGCCTTATGATAATTTGTACATTTCGCGAATAATACTTGGTTTACAGTAATTAATTTATTTGTAGTGAATGGTTGGACAGGTGATTGGAGCAGCTGGACTTCCTGCAGCGTGACGTGTGGTGACGGTCAAATGACTAGATCACGTGTTTGTCATCCTCCACGATTTGGTGGTTCTCCGTGTCCGAACAATTTATCAGAGTTAAAAAGGTGTACCAATTCACCTTGCGGTAAGGAACTCTTTGATACATAAAAAAGTGTAAGCAAAAATTTTCTGAAAAAAAAGTACTCATTAAGAGCCCTGTAACTACCATGTGTTTCAGTATGCATAAGAACCGATTTCGATTATCCCAAGCTCATAGTAATGAAAAATTAAAATTTTTAGTTGCTTTCAAAATTTATTTCAGCTTTGCTTTTTTTTTAAATATCAAATTCACCGCTCTTAAAGTATTGTAATCTGTAGCCCTTTTGTAATAATATATCTTTAAGTAAGTAATTATGAATACATTTGCATACATCTCAAAAGACGAAAAACGCTCAATACTCGCTAATGATACACATTGTTAGAACAAATTCAATCCCCAGAATTTCTGAAGTAAAATAATGTATAAGATTAACATGCATCTTTCCTTTGAAAGTTTCGTGCTTTTGGTTAAAAAACATCAACTTATTCTTAATCAAACAAAAATACTTTTAAAAAATTACAAAAACAATTAATTTTAAGAAGTTTTTAAAGTCTAAGGGCCATGTATAAGTCGGTCAAAAATGGACAAATGATATAAAACTTGATCTTTACTTTGAAACACATACCACAACTATTTCTTGGCGGAGGTATAAAATGAGTGTTTGTAGGAAAAAATTGCATGTAATGTGGACTTAAATTGTTGTTATGGCTTTTTGTTTAGGTACACCTTGTCCGTCATGTGATGATAACCTTAACTGCGTCTGGAACAATACATGCTCTGCATCTGAATGCTGCATGGCGAGGTCTCCAGACCACGGATTTCAATTCACAGTACACTGTGTTCAAGTAAATTGAATAATGAAATGTACAATTTACGCATCAGACATAAAATACTTTATTATTCGTTTACAAAAGACATGCATGTTAGTATGCTTTACTAACATGAATCTCTGTTGTTACAGAGTGAAGATTGTCGTTACATGAAAACAATTTCCGGAAATGCTGAAATCTACTGCTGTGATGACAGAGAGTGCCTCACGAAGTATATTGGAATATAGATGTTGTAATTCTCTTGCTGATGTTATAAATAAAGGAAAAGGGGAAAGGTACATTTTCATTCCCGAGAGAGAGAGAGAGAGAGAGAGAGAGAGAGAGAGAGAAAGTTCAAAGTTTAATATGTCAACAACAAGTTCAAAAGACAGAAATTAACCAATTAGAATACTCGAAACTTCTTTCCTGTTACAATATGAAATAATTAAAAAAATTTTTGCTAAAAGCATTATTCACTAAGTTTTAGCAGTTCTTAACCAAAAGTTTAAGAAAACCAAGGTAAAATAAATGTAAAATTAATAATAGATTGAGAAACATTTTACAAACCTTGCAAAAGACCTAATTCATTGGTAGAAAATAATATTGACTTGCAATTTCCCTCATGGTTAAATTCACATTTTTTAACCACATGGTACTTATATAGAAATAATCTTCTATTTGCTCAACGGAGAAGTACAGCGCAATTTTTTTGGAGGGGTGTAAAACAAAATATGACTTTCTTTCTCCTATGACAGATAAAAAGTTCAAAGTCTCTGTGTTAGGAAGATCATATTTGTACAGTCAGACATTAATATTATGGAGTCCTTGCCCCAGGATCACAAATAAGACTTTGACTTCATTTCCCATCCCTTAAAGTAAATAAGTCCGCTTAATCGTGAATGTTGCAATCAAAGGCAAAGAAATGTCAAAAATTTAAAACCCGAGGCGTTAGTAATTCGATACCAAGTTCAAGATTATCCTGTATCATTCACGAAAAAAAAAGATCTTTCATACCCCCGCTTGAAAAGTGGGAGGATATATAGTGACGGGTATGCCTGTCCGTTCGGTACGTTTTGGGGTACCCATCTCTAATCCGCAGCTGCTCTTATACCACTTAATAAATTTTGATGAAACTTTCACAGAATCAGTTTCAATGTTTTGCTACAGTAAACCAAATATATATGTTGGATCTAAATGTAAAATAGCAGCTGCATAATGATACCATATAAGAAGGATTCTGTAAAAGTCTTATTAAATTTAATTCAAGAGTACAAGAGAGTTATGGATAAGAGATTGGTACCCTAAAGCGTAACAGATGGACGGATGTACAGCTTAACGGGCGGACGGTCATCACTATCACTATATACCCTCCCACTTTTCAAGAGGAAGGTATAACAATACAACTAGAGGTACTGTGAGCGCTGAGCTCACTTAATTATACCCTTCCTCCAATATTGATTATAATGGCAAAGTCTATGTTTTGCTTAGGGAGACCCGACATTAGTGACCGACCAAAAAGTAAAAAAAATAGGTGATCAATTGCATTACGTAATGAAGAATTTGTAAAAGTATCATCAAATTGTATTCATTGGTACTGGAGGAGTTGCGAATAAGAGATGGGTATCCTTCAATATTAAAGAAAGAATAGCAGTGCCTATATTTTGCTGTAGGATACCCAAAATATATGTCGGATCAAAAATAAAAATAGGAAAACGCACAAAGGCATAATGTAACAAAGACTCTGTGAAAGTCTCATTTAATTTCATTCAGAAATATAAGAGAAGTAGTTGATAAGACATGGGTACCCCCTAAGCCTAAAGGTTAAAGGGACGGACAACGGGATATTTATTGACATATAAACTCCTCTTGTTTCTGATCAATTGAAATTAAGAAACAAGTGAAAACATTTACAACTGTATATTAAAAAGTACAAACAATACAAAATTATGATAAGAGTTTATCATAATTGATCTATGAAATTCCAGATGTTGATCAGGTATATAAAATGAAAAAACATCTATTGACCACGGAAAATCAGAAAGACCCATCAATTAGTCCTTTCACGATAACTGCGGTATTACACTTTTGCAATTGCAGGGCAAAAAAATAACGTTTGGCGAAGTTTTTGTTGACAGATAATTAAATGACGTATATCAAACAATTACTTTTACGTTATATTTCACCAAACTATATCATTTTGCTCTGCAAAAGAGCAGTACCGCAGTTACCGAGAAACGGTGTATTGGTTTGAAATATATGTCAGTCAAAATACAGAAATAATATGTGTGAATGAATATTACTTTCAATGTTGCTATTCATTGCTAGAGAATACGTAATAATAGCACAAGTAAAGGACTTCTCATAAAGGTAAAACTGATAAGAGGTGGACAAACCATCGAGGAATACACGTGCGTGCAATAATGTACAAATATTGTGTACTCCTGGCTGTAATAGGCATTTTGGATATTATCTCAGGTAACAAAACCTAGATCATGTTATATGAATGAAAAAAATCATTCTGAAATGCTTAAGTAACGTTTGTTATCTGGTGTTTAAATGTTAGATGTAGAAGGAAGATGGTAATCAAGGATAAACTGAAGCATGTTTTTTTAAAAATACTTTTACAGCAGTTTCTGGTTCGATCTGTACGTCCGACGAACAATGCAAACATATGTATCACGTGGGTAGCAACCAGGAGGCTTACTGTCATATCAATATTCTTCAAATCGGCTGCTGCCGAATTAGAAGAAGTATGAACGCTTATCAATCTGAATCAAACATATTGCAAATGATTTTTTATCAATTTATTTAAATACCTATTCATTACTAAAAACCAGCTTCAAACGGCGACGAAAAGTAATTTATTGCTTCCTCTGATTAGAGACTGTTCTTTGGACACAGTGGAGTACTTGGGGTTCTTGTAGTGTGACGTGTGGATCAGGGGGCTCCAGGACCTCTACCAGAAGATGTAAAGGGACAGGATCCTGCCAGGGAGCGTCTTCAAGGACAAAGACATGCAGTCTAAAGCAACAATGTCCAAGTATGCGATGGGAAATATAGGGGATATAATTCTATAAATGTATTAATTTTATTTTTTAATGTCAAGTTTTCATTGACATATTTATCAAAAAGAGCAAGTAAGTATTTCTTATCAATTTTATTTTTAAGTTGATGGTTTTCTGAGTGACTGGAGTAGCTGGACTTCCTGTAGTCTGCCTTGTGGGTGGGGTCAACAGACAAGGTCACGTGTTTGTCATCAACCACAACATGGAGGTTCGCAATGCAAAGGAAATTTGATGGAAGGCAAAGCATGTCTTGTTAAACACTGCCCAGGTCAATATTTATATTTTTAAAGGTCATTTTAAAAACATGTTAACTATTATTCATAATTCAAAAACAGAGGAAGAACAAGATTATTTTAAATTTTCAAATGCTTTTAAGAAATTGATTCTTCATATATCGTTACAAGTAGAACATGAAGATATCAGGAAATTTATGCAAGTATACTATGTATAATATTTGATCAATTTATATCCGAGTCAATGTGAGAGCATAAGAGGAGCGTTAGAACTTTTTGTCTAGCGTGTACTCCCAGATTTTTCATCAATATAAAATATTTTGTTTATCGATTGAGTAATTTATGAGTTATCATTATGAGTAATCACTCTGCCTATTATCGAGTCGGATTCTACATTATTTTAACAACAAACCCTGAAAAAGATTGTACTTTTCGGTACTTACATGAAATACAGCATTCTTTAAGTTGTAAAGTTCTGTAAAAGTAAAACAGGCCATGTAAACTGAATTCTTTAATTTATTTTTAGTAAATGGATGGACTGGGAATTGGAGCAGCTGGACTTCCTGCAGCGTGACTTGTGGTGACGGTCACATGACTAGGTCACGTGTTTGTCATCCTCCACTCTTTGGTGGTTCTCCGTGTCCGAACAATTTATCAGAAACAAAGAACTGTACTCAAGCGCCCTGTCGAGGTAATTGTAAAGGCCACTGTAAAAGAAAAAGGAATGTTTCAGTTCACAGAAAAAAGATTTTTTAAAGATGACACAAAATATTTTTCTCTAATTCTTAATTATTTGCAGTTAAAAGTTGGCATAACTCTTCACTCGAACAATGGTTAATTCTCTTCATTCAAGGGTGCTTTGTAGAAAGTTGTAAGATCATCGCAATGTTTCTAGAAAAGAAGTCGTAAATTGGAAATTACTTTTAGACAGACAAACGGACGTAACACAAAATATGACAAGTTCTAACGCTGAGCTGTCAGCTCAGATAAGCTAAAAAAGAATATCTTTCAAAATATTTAAAAACAATTATCTCAAAATAATTTTTGTTTGTAGTACCCTTTCTCTTGGTGAAAAGTGTTAATCAAACCTGATTCCTAGGGATTCTGTGTATAGAATAATCAAAATTTTCTTCCAGATATTTTATTGATAAGTTCAATATACACTGTACAAAGTAAAACTAAGCAATAAAACACATATTTTTAAGTTGATGGCCTTTTGAGTACTTGGGGAACTTGGAGTCACTGCACTGCGACATGTGAAGGTATAAGAAGGCGTACTCGGACCTGTATTCCTCCGCAACATGGCGGTGCACCTTGTCATGGAAGTACTTTATCAGCGGCACGCTGTGGAGCAAGGTATTGTCCAGGTACCAGATAAAACTTTATCGTGTTTCTGTCTAAAGAACCTTCATAATATATATGATCTTTTGCATAATTGCTTAATTGTTACGTTTTATTACATAAAGTTATAAAGTTAACATTGAATCTTATATATTAACATGTATTTCGAATTATCTTTCCTATATGATGTATTCCTAGGCGTCGGAACCAGGGGGGGGGGGGG
>PRKT01000015.1:2206188-2225225 GCA_003671525.1 Saccostrea glomerata | reverse complement strand
TTTTTTCCAGATATCTCAAAAAGTATTGAGAATTTGTAAACAGTCCAAGAAGCAAAGTTGTTCAAAATGTCAAGCCTAATCTATTATAGTCGTCAAAATGCGTCCGGCGACGTCACTTCCGGTCAAACCGGAAGTCGTTAGAAAATGCATATTTTTACCGTTCTTCACAAGTTTTTGGGTAACATATGTCACTGGAAGCATAAAACTTAATTTTTTGTCCGTCGACATCACTTCCGGTCAAACTGGAAGTAGCCAAAAATAGCATATTTTTAAAGGTTTTGATGCAAAATTGAAATTATAAAGTGACTGGAGACGACTAAGCTCATTGCTTTCTTTTGTTGATGTCACTTCCGGTCAAAACAGGACGGAAGACCTACTCGTTGCTTTGCAACGAGCTTTGCTCTTGTTAAGATTAACTTTCCTAGAATATTTGTTTGAAATCAATGTTGTTAAAGGAGCTGACAATAGATGACTGGGAAACTTGCGTCACTGGTATAAATTTAAAAAAAAAGCACTAGTATAATATTATGTTAATTTTTTAAACAATAAAATACAAAATGATGGCGGCAGTATGTCTGTCAATAATATTTAATTAAATAAGAGCATAAAGAAACTAAAATTTACAGTTCATTTGTTCTGAAATACAGTGGACGGTGTTTTAACCACCTGGGGGAGTTGGACACCATGTAGTGCCACATGTGGGGGTGGATCTCGGGTACGATCGAGGGCGTGTATCAATCCACGTCATGGTGGAAGGAAATGTATTGGTCCATTATATGAAATGAATAATTGCAAAATGGCTTCATGTCCAGGTAAGTGTTGGCAGATATCCCTGTCTGGGGACAAAAAGTATAATTTTGATATCAATTTTTCCCAATTTTAACCCTCTGGGTTTATTTGATGGTTATATTTTCCTGGCTACAATTCCTTTGATTGCCTTTAGCTTCGCATACAGCCCCTCCAACAACAAAGCAAACAATAACAACTTCCACAACAGCTCATCAAAATACTTCACCAGCAGGTAAGTCAAATACATCACCCGCAGGTAAGGTATTCGATAGTCTTAAATGGAAATGAATTATTTCTCTGAAGATATGACATAATCCGTCTTAGACCGTCTACTATTGTCTTGAATTACATTTTATTTACTATTGCAATTAACTTGAAGTTTTCATGTATAGTTTTAAAACATTAAAATGCTTCACAAAAATTTGGTAAAAAGTGATAAACGAGTTCCAGATTATGTCTTAGATGCAAATGTTAAGAAACATATTCAAAAATCCTGAAGTATGACTGGCATACTTCAATCAAAGAAGCCCACTGGAACAATTCTCTCAGATGAGCTTCAAAATAATACAATTTTTACATGACACCAGGGTTACCTTGTCCGACCTGTGATGATCAGATGCGGTGTACCTGGAATACTGTGTGTGACAGTTCTGAGAGCTGTATGATCCGCTCATTAACTGGATTCCGATTTTCTACACATTGTCTTCTGGTAAGCGGAAATAATCGTGATAAGTTGATCTAGCTGCCTTATGGGTAATAAAGTAACATGCTAATTTCTACATATACACACAGATTGAAAACTTAGTGATACATTGCCAGGGGGTACATTAATACTGAATTAGTGAAAATTAAATTTCTTTGCGAGAACACATCCTATTTCTAATTTTCAAACAATAACGACATAAATAAGTAATGGATGGAATAAAAATTTGAAAAGAAATTTTTGTTTTCCAAAACCTTGACCAAGAATTTAGGGGGGAAATGTATTTTTATTTTCTTTCAATATCTTAAAGGTTGATTGGGTTCCTGTCGGGGAAATGAAGGAATAAAAAATTAAATAAATTATGTATATATAGTATATTTTAATATTTTTTACTTGTTTTATCAGAGAGATGACTGTGTTATAATGAAGACACTAGCTAAATCAAATGGAGAGATATATTGTTGCGACAGTCGAAGCTGCCTACGTACTTACCTAGGAGTTTGATTGTAAATTATGTATACATGTAAATCAAATAAACCTATACAATCTACTTAGAGTTAGAAGGTAAAATTCTGGGAATTCGCCGCATCCAACGGCGGCATTCTCTGGTTGATATTAGACTCTTGCAATCCGAATTAAATGTCAAACTGACAAGTTATAAATAGTAAAATAAGTTTAGTAATTACCATTATCGTTTTAATGGTTAATTTATAAAATAAACAATCCAGGAAAGTATTTTATCAGACTGTAGAGATTTGTCTTCATTTCATGCATTTTAAAATCTTGCAAATCCTGTAACGAAATGTGGCATGATTTTTTTCTTTCCGTCGATATTGTTGGGTATTAGAAGCATCGAGCTATTGAAATATTCTGATTTCAGCCTTTAGTTCCGTTCGCCGGTATCGAAAATTAACTCCGGTTGGAGATGGTGAAATTTTCAGTTTTCGTAATGGCGCCGGTTCTAACATTTTCTTGGCACGTAAAATATCAAAAACTTCAAAATAGCCTGGAAAACGTCAAATATTTCGGATTACTTTGCTTGTTGTTTAACATCCCATTCGATATAATTTCACTCATAGAATAGTCACCATATACCGGTGAAGGACTTCATATTTAGACCTATACTCGGAACTCGGAGCCATTGAGCAATAGTAGGTTTGATGCAGTAAGCGGGAATCGAACCAGGGTCTCCCGATCAAAATGTGAACCCATACCACTAAGCTACCATGACCAAATGTAAAGAAAGTCATTGCATGGCATGACATTGAAGGTGTCTCAAATATTTTTTCGACTTTCACAATAAAACTGCTATAAATTAGAACACAAATCAAATATGATAAGAATCAGCAAACGCCAATATATGCAACCTTATTCTTAAAAACAATAATGTACGACTAAACTATATAGATCTTGAAAAAGTCTGTGTTCCAAAGATTTTGATTAATGGCTTAATCGGTTTAAATATGGTAAAATGTCAATCATTAACTTACTTCATGATAAACGTAATGACTTTGAACAACTTTCTTATTGCTGTTTTACCCTATTTATTTAACAATATACCATCATACTAGTATTTCTAGGATGATTCGATACCCAAGAGCATGTTTTTCGTATGAACAATTTCCAAAATGAGCCAGGCTTTCGGCAAACAAGTTGATGATTGATTTCAGAAATTTTGTTCGGAGTCATAATTAATCTTAAGTTCAACACTACGATACGGTATGCAAAATCAATACAAAAATGAATGTAATCAAGGGGATAACCAACCGGTTACTTTTCCATATGGAATTTGAACCACAACTTTGATTTTTTAAAGGTCCTTGTTGGCTTAGAATATACTAGTGTATTGTTTTAAAGGCTTTTTGAGCTTGAAACCTGTTCCTTCGTAATTTTCAAACATTTTTGAAAACAAAATTATTTTAGGGATTCTTCGTATATTCTCAATTTTCTACAGACACGGTTGCTCAGTCGGTAGAGCACTCGTTCCGTGATCAGCAGCTCATGAGATTCAAACTCGGTCGCGATTGACCCAAGTCGAGAAAAAAAAAGGAGCAACTGATCCTTTCACAAAAGCTCGGCACTTTGGAGTGAAAGTTGCGGATCTTTCGAATAAGACATCAAAAACCGAGGACCAATATCACGATATGTGTTGGCATAAAAACAAACCCGTTCTGCTCAATGGCCCTAAGTGACAGCAATTGTTTACAGAATGGAGACGTACAAGGCGAGGACAATCATCTATTATATGGTTTATATCATCTCTTACATATTTAAATCTGTATTTCATTGTTTTGATATTCTATTAATGATTTATTTTTCACTCATGTTTTAAGATATGTGAAAACAAAAAGAAAAAGCTACACGTATGATTCGAACTCTCTGCATAGCGCAGGGTTTGGTCCAAGACCTACCGCTTTAACCACTACGTTACGAAGTACATGTATATGCATTATCGACGTTCGGTAGTGTGATTTAAATGAACGGGTTTGTTGAAGCGTATTTTTTTCAGAAATTTTCGATTTTCATGTATAATGGGTTCAGATTCTATTTTTGGACAAATGAAATAGATTTCACATTTACGTTTTCATCATTTAAGCGATAGCGAAGAATGGAGAATTGACCTATTCATGTTCAAAATTAAAATTTTATCGCTTCAGTAAACCCATTTTCCACTAAATATGGTTAACTGTCAACTTTGAAATAAAGATTATCAAATGACAAGTCGTTCAATAAAATAAAATGTTTTGAAAATGACATTACTGAGAACATGATTTTAGAAAAATATAGTTTTTTCTGTGAATTTGAAAATTGAGAAACACTTTGTTGGGGGGGGGGGGGGTGTTGTCCACACCTTGTACGCCCTCCTTCTTTGAAGCCATGCATTGGTATATTGGGACTTCTCTATTTAAGTGAAAAATTCTCGAACGGTATGTAAAAACATACAATCAATCAATCAGTCAAGTTTCTTCAATTTTTCACTCGCTTCCTTGTGTGTGTTAAATATAACACTTTAAAATCGTGAAGATTAATCGGAGATAGAATTTGTTTTACAAAAACTTGTTCACAATTGGAAATCTTTGTACGATATGTCTCAGTCATACTTCATATTTTAGCAACGTTCTCACTGGAACACGACACATGAAAAGACTGCTTAAATCCAATGTGACAGATATATAAAATTGTTACTTTTAAGTGCACGAAAAAATGCCATTCAAATGCGACCTTTTTTGTCCCCCGCTTGAAAAGTGGGGGATATTAATTTCGGTTTGTCCGTCAGTCTTTCTGTCTGTCTGTAACGCTTTCGTTTCCACACGATATCTCGAGAACCCTTTGAGCTTTTGCAATGAAATTTAGCATAGCAACTCCCTATGGACTAAAGAAGACCCCTATTGATTTTGAGGTCAAAAGGTCAAAGGTCAAGGTCATAAATAAGCAAATTCTGTCTGTTAAAACACTTTCGTTTCCACACGATATCTCTAGAACCATTTGAGCTATTGCAATGAAATTTTACATAACAACTCCCTGTGGCCTAAAGAAGACCCCTATTGATTTTGAGGTCAAAAGGTCAAAGTTCAAGGTCGTAAATTTATACATTCTGTCTGTGTGTAACACTATCATTTCCGGGCGATATTTCAAGAAGATTTTGAGCTTATGCAATGTAATTTTATACCAAAACTCCCTAGGACGTCTCTCGCCCCTCTCAAAGTGCCCCGCCCCGTTTGTTTTAGTATTATTTATAGTATTACATGTCGCTATTTTTAGCGCAGGGGCATGAGGAGAGTTATTGCGTATAAAACAGGTTCTCGGCGGACTTTATGTTCTTAATACATCTATAAGAACTGTGTAATAAAGGCTAAATAAATCAAACACCATGGATTGTGTAAAATTTTGAGAATACCGAACATGAATATATACATACATGTATGTGACTTCGGTTCTGCATATACCTGACACCGTGTGTATAGTAGAAAACAACAAAAAGATGTTTTATAAGAAATTTTTGAGGAAAAATCCAATTTTGAAAGAAACAGAAGGAACCTTGTTATTCATTTTTTAACCTTCTGTTAAAGATGTATTCATAACATACTCAGTATAGTGGATATTGACTGTGATATATTATGTACTGTACTTGATTGATCAATAAAAAAAAAACAAAAACAAAATGTCACTCGCTTCACATGCGAGAGGTCCCGGGATCGAATCTCGGTCGAACCTTTCTTTTTTTAAAAAAAATACTTTTCTTTTTTTTAATAAATGATAGTATTCAGCATGTGAAATGAAAAATTTATGAGGTTATAAAATCATCATTACAGTGTGATAAATATTCCATATAAAAAGAATCTTCTATACACATAATACAGAATAAGCAATCAAATCTTTATATGCATATTGACATACATGTATTTTATTTGCTTCAGTATACATGTATACATTTAATAATTCTCAGGGGGATCCGACTTTTTCCCCTAAGCGGGGGACACGAATTCTCTGAATTAGCTTGTTTTACTTTGACGTCACTGAATACAGTTTTGCCTGTGCATTGATTTTGAAAATTCATTCATTATTTCCTCTTTTTTTTGAATAAAAAAAATGCAGTGCATTTCAGAGATTTTTATTCAAACCAACTCCATTTCAAAGCACACCATATTTTTTTTTTTTACAATAGAAAATGACATAGGTTTAAACAAGTGGATTTTTTTAAAAAAAGGATGCTGGTTAATATTTAGTTTCTGTTTGTAAGCTCTTTATATAACCTATTGTTTCAGACCAGTACGTCACAGAACTGCATTTAAGTTAAGCTTCAACATATGAAAAATATTTTGAAATGGTTCTTTTGATTCTATAAATCTGTATTAAAAAGAAACAAAAATATCAAACACCAACCTTTGGATAAAATTTATTACTATTTAAGAAAGAAACACGGTTCGTATCTAGTGTTAAAATCCTCAACAAACAAAACTCGAATGCCTCCTTTCTCAGTGGAAAATTAAAACATCGCGGTTTGGATAAATTGGATATTTTTTCTAACGCGTATGTATATACAAAAAAACAATGTGTAAATGGGTCCGAATGGCATTGATGTGAAACTGAAAGATTGTCTGGCTATAAAAATTCTTCAGGGAAGAGTCATTTCCGTCACATTTTGATCATTTTAAAATGTCTTTGCTTAATATTGATCTGAATTTGATGTACACCTCGTATAAATCTTTCATTCACTGCTTTGGAGCTTAACCTTGTTGTTGTTGCATTTGTTGCATAAATGCGTCGACTCCAACTGAAACATAAAAAATGTTTGTGAAACACTGAAGCTTATGGCAAAAGGTTAAAATTTCTGAAATGTAAGTCACATTGCAAGACCAAAAATTGAAGAAAAAAATCGTAACCCAAAATAAGGAATTGTTATCTAGAATATACGTATGTCATATCTTATGAAATACATGTACACAGGTGAAATATTAAAGTCCTAGCATCAACTCTTCTAAAGTCATATGGCGAAAGTTAGTTTTTCTAAAATACCGTAGGTCAAGCTTCAACATCAAATTCAATTGGTAAAAGTGATATTCAAAGGAAGGTCCTGTCACAAGAAATGCACTTGAAAGGCCTTGTAAAAACTGTTTAAACGTTAAGACCAAAGTTAATGTTTTTAAAAAGAATGTTAAAGTTAATGTCAAAAATATTTTACTCATGGAATGCCTTTGTCATAATAAATACACAAGTGATGCATGAAAGATCTAGATCAACTGTTCAAAAGTTATGACCAAGGGTTACAGTTTGGTAATTTTTTGCAAAAGTTTATCAAACTTTATGGTTAAGGTAAGGAGGTAAGCAGACAGACGGACAAAATTATAACCCTCTAACCTTCGTTTACTTTGGCATTTAAATATTCATAAATATTCCAAAATTTAGATATCTTTTTAAGACTTCTGAAAAAGCATTATAAATAGATACCTTGTTGGTTAAACGTCATAGGATTGAATCCAGCACCCCCTGAAAAAGTAAATCAAATTATTAAAGAAATAAAACAAAATGCTGGTACATTTAAGTTGATTGGTTTCATTATAATAAATAAAGCATGTACCCGTGGATGATGCTCCACTCATCGTGTTCTGCATAGCCTGCATCAGAGCTTGAGGACCTTGTAACATTAACTGATAAAAGTTTGATCCACCTGAAGATGACGAGGATCCCCCTGAGGTTCCACCGGAAGTGGAAGATGATCCACCGGAAGTTGATCCTCCAGACCCACCCAAATTGATATTAAGTCCACCAGATAATCCAGATCCAGACCCACCATTCAAATTCCCGCTTATTCCTACGCCTCCAATATTGGTCGACCCACTGAGGCTTCCACTTACTGAACCAGAACCAACGTTAATATTACCACTGAGTGATCCTGATCCTGTGTTCAAGGTTCCACTAGCACTGCCGCTAACACCCCCAGGACCGGCATTTATGTTGCCACTCAGGGAACCAGATCCAGTATTTAGAGTACCGCTGGCTCCACCACTAACACCATTAGGACCTGCATTGATATTGCCATTGAGGGAACCTGATCCTGTGTTCAAGGTTCCACTAGCACTACCGCTAACACCCCCAGGACCGGCATTGATATTACCATTGAGAGAACCAGATCCAGTGTTCACGGTTCCACTAGCACTGCCGCTAACACCACTAGGACCGGCATTGATATTGCCACTGAGGGAACCTGATCCAGTGTTAAGGGTCCCACTAGCTCCACCACTTACACCATTCGGACCGATAGTAACACCTCCACTTAAACTCCCCAAACCACCACTGACAGATCCGCCCACACCACCACTCACGCCCCCGGGACCAGCATTGATATTCCCATTCAGTGAACCAGATCCTGTATTCAAGGTTCCACTGGCGCCACCACTAACTCCACTGGGACCTGCATTGATGTTGCCATTCAGCGAGCCCGATCCTGTATTAAGAGATCCACTGGCGCTACCACTCACCCCGTCAGGCCCAATCGTTACTCCACCACTTAGGCTACCGGATCCAGTGTTTAAAGAGCCACCTATTCCTCCACTGACGCCACTAGTTCCTGCATTTATGTTACCATTCAATGTACCAGTTGATCCTAAATTTAGGGTGCCACTGGAGGAGCCACTCACACCATCTGGTCCAACATTAAGGTTTCCACTAAGGGAACCAGATCCTGTATTTACATTTCCATTGACGCTTCCGCTTACTCCATTTGAACCAGCGTTAAAATTACCACCAACAGACCCTTTTCCTAAATCTACGTTTGCATTCCCAGACACTCCATTTTGATCAACACTTAAACTTCCAACTGGTGTGTCAACAGAAACCCCATCCAACAAGAGTCTTTTCTTCACTATAAGAAAATATTTTTAAATAGTAACAAAGTGACACTTGGTCTTGACTTTAAGAAAGAAAGGAGGCTGTAACGTAAAGCACGCTTAAAGCATACGCCTTCATATTTTATGTGGCGCTTTCAGCAAGGTAATTTTCATGCCCGATGGCTATAGAATTTATTGAAAATCGAACAGATAATGTTAATAACCGAAATAAAATGCTTGGTTTCTGACAATCAAACTTCACGGATATAACGAATAAAGTTTGTAACGAACAGAATACTCCCGTCTTTGACACTTTGCTTTTTGTTTGTTGTTTGTTTGTTGGGTTTTTTTTTTTTGCATATTAATATATACATGTATTCTAGTCAAGTGTTAAGATAAAGTTTTGACTTGCATCTATTAGCATTTTTTTTATTCCGCTAAGAATTTTTTTTTGAGAATTAAGAGATATTTAGTAATGAGAGCAATTTTAATTACATTTCAAACTTAATAAGAATGAATTGAAAAACAAAGAATTTTTGTTACATTTGATTGTAGGTTCTCGCTTATAAAGTGTAGATGACTACTTTTCGAAAATAAGGTTTAGCGAAAATATATAGATCTAGAGTATGTTCAAATTCATAAGTACATTCAAGTGCTATTCCTACTTGTTATAGCCTTAATTTTTCTCATAACTATTTTTCTTGTACATTAATAATACTGAAACCGATTTAAAAAAGCATGAATATGAGTTATTAAGATTAATTTTCAATACCAAATATGGATGCACATTATTTATACATGTATATGCTTATTAAAGATTATATAAATTTTTTTTCAAATAAAAAAAATTGTCTTACAGTACTGAACACTGCTAGCACTGTGCTCTGACTCGATTCCCACTACAACTACAGAAATTAAGAGGAAAAGTGATACTTTCATATTTTTTCCTCTTATATTGTTGGTCATAAGGTCGGTATTGCTAGAGATAAGATGAGTGAGGCATTGTTCTTATCATTAACATCATTATATAACCATCAGGGATAGACAAGGTCATGTTAAGTTTAGAAATGGATGATGCTTATAACAGGTATATGTGATTTGAAATCAACTCTTTAATAATATAATTGGTCATCTGTGACAATTGAAAATACATTTATAAAATAAAACCTGGCTTAATTTTGTGCAATTTAATTTGAAAATATAAGAAAAAGTTCAAATCATGTTACATTTGCAGTTAATATATGAAACAATCTTCAAACTCTGAAAATCAGGCATTTGATAACTGAAAATGCTCATAAAATGTTTCTGAACCATCAAATTATGTGTATTTACCCAAAGTAATTCTTAAATTTTATTTTTGAAGTTATTCACATTATATATGGAAATTAGTAAATCTCCAATACGTGTTCAGGAAATGCTTATAAATACACGTACTAGCATATGCATTAAGGGTACTTAACACAAACAAAAACTTGATTCTTGGATTGATATATTTTTTGGCCTGATTCTGATTTGAAATTGCATGTATAAATAAATCACGGAAATATAAAGAAATTGTAGGTTTTTCTTAGTGCTTAGATATGAGACTTTGTTTTGCTTTCTATATAATTCAATACAAAAATTTGCACCAATTTTTAACCTTTTGACAAAATCTTATAAAATTCTCCCATTATACTTGGTAAAAATTATTCAGGTTACCAATTTAAAAGCAATTCATGAAAAATCTTGCTTATTTTGGAAAAAAGTTTGTGTTATTTATCCTTTAATTAAAAAATGGCTATCAAAGTAATTTTAGGACGAAAAATTATAAGTACATGTATTCAGGCCTTTGAAGAAAATTTCATGATTTTATACTTGAATTGGTACTTTTGCTTCTTCTATTTACTCAATCAATTTTAATGCATTCAGTGTTTTCTATCATTGCAAAATACCATAAATAACTCTATTTCATACCTTGCTAATTTAAAACATTGGTATCTATCGTTGGATTTAAGGAAATTCGATTTATTTTTTTTTAAATACGTATTTTTAAAATTACTTTTGGGGATAAAATTTATACATGTATCAAAATTTTATAAAATCGTCTCTGCGCACTTAAAAAAAATTAAATCACATTGGGACACATAAAATGAACATTGTTGCATCAAAAGAATGTCAATTTTAAGCTTAATTTTGATACTTTTTGAATAAAATCATAATTTTAGGACGTTCGATCCTGATATTTTGAGTGGATTTTGGTCCTGTCTTTTATTTATAAAATTCTGCATCATTTTTAAGTTCTAACATTAAATTTGAATTCTACAATGCAAATTGAACTTTATTCGATGAAAAAAATGCGATCAAATTCCATTCAAGTAGAATTATGCTAGGAACTATATTTTATGGCGGAAGGTTTTTTAGACAAAAATGATCAGTTTTTCCCTTTTGAACAATAACAGAACTGTTAATTTTGGATTCCTATTTTTCCATGCTGGCTGCACACAAAGCTGTTTTTTGCAGTGAAATGTATTATGCTTGTTTTGCAATACCCATCAAATTATTTCTTATGAATTATTTCAACAAAGTGTGACAAATATAGTAAATATTCTGACAAAAATCAAGGCAAAAATTGAGCCAATTTTAACGTAAAATTTACACTTTTTAAGTAATATCTGAAAATTTACATCATGTACCCCCACTTTTGATGTTCTTTTCTAAATATTTAAGAAAATTTTGACCTATTTGCTTAAAATCAGAAAAAGTTTAAGACTTTAAAATAATTTTCTTGCTTATTAAATTTTCAATGCCAGAAAAATCACATTTTATTAGTGCAGAAAGGTCAAATAAATGATTATGCGAAGCAATTTGAAACTTTTTCTTAGTCACAAATCTAAAGTGTCTTTTTAAAAACAGATTTATAGTTCTTTTTGTTTCATGCTTTAATTGGATAAAAATATTGGAGGGAAAATGTCGAAGATGTTATTTTTAATCAAGACACAAGTTTTAGTTCAAAAAGGTCATATTAAATGTACTGTAGCGCCAAAAGAAGCATATTGACCCCCATTTTTTATTTCAATTTTAATGAAGTTAAGTATGTAGAAACTTAAAATATACTTGGCAAAAAAAAGTTTGACTTTAAATATCAGGATCGAACGTCGTTAAAGAGTTATATCTCCTGACTTTCACCTGCTTCTGTTGGTTATGTCTCACAAATCATCCCCAACTCATGAGTTTGCTACTTTTTTAATTCGATTTATGTTATTCACTGATAAGATACTTGTAATATGCTAGAGGGATTTCAACAACATCCTTTAAAATCGGCATTTCGGTTTTTTTATTTGTTTAATGTTTCTTTTGAGAATATTTCACTGACATATGAACACGCCATCACTTGCCAGTGGAGAGAAAGACTCAGATTCATTGAGCAGTAAGGGATCTTTTAAGTACCATCATTTACTGAAACACAGGACCTCGGTTTATACGGTCCTATCCGAAGGTTTGTCATTACATCCCAGAATGGATTCAAGTTCGCAACGCAGGAATCAGCTCCTTACTCCAAGACTCTAGAGAAGACATGTGCAGTCTAACCACTGCGCCACTAGGGCATTTCGTAAATTTTATGGTCATAATAGTGATTTTGTCATTTGCCCCTAGGGCTTCTTGGCATTTCGTAAATTTTATGGTCATTGTAATGACTTTGTTAGAAAATATAAACTATCACTGGGTTGTAAATTGGCTGACTTCTTTCATAAAATGGTTCGGCCATTTTTGATACTGAATTGACGACAAAATGTTCGCTTTACCTGATCAATACATAGAGTTCACGGTGTGTGTGACAGGTCACCAGAAAATGCGTTATTCGTTCTAGACACTTGATCCCACCTCTGAAATTTCCAGGCACCTTGTATTATGCCCTCTTCACATTCATGTATTTGTATTGTTTATAGATTTTATGAGACTCATCATTGTGTTTAAAATTTCTTGTAGTTCAAATCATCAATGTTCGATTTGTATTACACCTTTGTATTCATAAAGGAAACATTCAGTGTATTTTGAATAATGATCTCCAAAATAAAGACGTGCATATTATGAATACTGTTGAATACTGACAGGATATTATCTGAAAAAGAAAACATATTCATACTCTAGATCTGTAGTAATTCCAGGCATTAAGTTGATGCTATCCAAAAATTTAATCAAAATCTAACATTGATGAATAGAGGAAATATTTCACTATTTTGCGTTCATTCAATCAATCTGAAGAAGTTAGTACACATTTCCTTTATATGTTCATTGATAGATATTATAGTGTTTAGATAAAAGACCTACCACAACATAAACATTTATCCTAGCTTTGCCATTTCCTGAAGGAAAGCTTCGGTACCAACTACAACAATTAAACGTAGATGATAATGTAATATATCTTTTTCATTTGTTAAGTTCTACAATACGAAGTAAGTGTTAAGATTAAAACATATGAAAATAAGTATGAGTTCAGAATACCTTGCTGATTAAAGGTCATTGGATTAAAACCTGTGGGACCTGAAATTTTTACAAATTGGTTAGTGTTTAAAAATTTCAATCAGATATTTTTTTTCATTTTTTAAAAATTTTCAATGGTTGCTGTTAACAGAAATGTTTAAACTCACTGCCTTGTACGTTTTGCATGTTCTGCATCATCTGCATGAAACCATTAGGTCCACTTAACATTGCTTGATTGAATGACGACGAGAAGGACATAGGATTTCCACTTGAAAAAGAATTGGAGCTAGCAGAACCAGATCCACTTGAAGAGGAGCCTGGATTAGAACCACTACTTGTTCCGGAAGCAATTCCAGAGCTAGAAGAACCGCTTAAACTTCCAGTTACACCACCATTGCCAGCGCTCACTTGTCCACTTAGTGATCCGATTCCAGTGTTGAGCGTAGCAGTTCCTCCCCCTGAAATCCCACCAGATCCAGCGTTAATATTTCCTGAAAGGCTACTTCCACCAACATTAAGATTCCCACTGGCGCCACCAGATATTCCACTTGAGTCAACGTTTAGAGAGCCACCAATATTTCCTAGAGAACCTAAGCTTGCACCTCCTGTTGCTGACCCCGATACTTTACCACTCTGGTCCACGGAGACTTGTCCACCTACGCTGAGAGGACCAATTCCGGCATGACCCTCTACTCCAGTTGATACATGACCACTTGAATCTACGTCAACCCCAACTGATGCATGAGCAAGAGGACCTAGATTCAGCCCAACACTTCCGCCACCACTGACCTTTCCGTCTTTATCAACATTTACATGGCCTCCAACTTCAACTCCATCGATCGTCACTGAGCCTCCTCCACCTCCACTGACTTTTCCATGGTCAACATCAATATTACCGTTTACACTTGCAACCATTGGAACGTCAACATTGCCGCTAGCGCTGACATGACCATCAGTTCCAACTGATGCGCTAGCACCACCTAGTGGCGTGTCAATATTGGCTGATACCCCATCTTTTCCTACACTAGCCCCACCAGCAACAGTATCTACAGAGACACCATCAGGTCCTACTTTTGCTCCACCAACCACAGTGTCAACTCCTACACCGTCTTTTCCCGCGCTGACGCTTCCTACTACAGTGTCAACTTTAAGGCCATCTGATCCAATGTTTACGTCAAGTACGTGGGGTATGAGGAATCTTTTATCGAAGCTGGACTCTATTCACAAAGAAAGCTTGAAACCTAATAATTTAACGCCTTTTTACAGAGGCAAAATGTCGCCGAAATGTGTCTAGAATATTGCCGACTCGGCATTAAACAATAATAATTAATCAATCAATCAGCAGATGAAAGTGTGAACAATAATATTCTCTTTCAGATGTAGGTGTGTAGAATTACGTATGCAAAACAATGATACAATAAGGTTTAAGAACTGATTTGACAAAATGCCAGATTTGAATAGTTTGTAGCAACCTTTCAGTGAGAACAAACAGTCGTTCCCAAATCGCCACTCAACATCTTCCCATGAGTACCCGTGTAAAATATGCTCATCTAATCTGTTACACTCGTCGATGCTAAACTGCTCTGTCAAAAAAAAAATACAGCATCTATAATGACTTACGTTAATTAAAAATTACATTTTGTTTTCATTTCTCGACCAGAGGTTATTTCTTTTTCACGCCATATTGTATCTCTATCTTATTTAATTTCAGTGTTCTTTGTTCAAAGATTTTCTCTTTTTTCAGCTAAGTTGCCTATTCCATAATCATGTTATTATCTACAACTTAAACTGTTTGAGTCTACTTTACCTGTTTTCAGTTCTTTGCAAACACAAACAACATCAGCTTCAACAAGGCACAGAAAAGGCAGCAAAAACAATAACAAGGGTCCCAACATGGCTATTTTTCCAACACTGTTCCTGGTCACAGAGTTGTGACTTTTAAGACAGAACAAATGTAGGTCAGCAGGAAACAAAAGCCTGCATTATCTCTCAGCAAGGCCAAAGACGTTTATGATATCATAAAGGAAAGAAAAGAAACATTTTAATATGTAAAGATTGCAGTAGTTTTCGATATAAATTATTGTAACTTTTACTTCCGTGTGAATATGAATTCAAGAATATTCTCGATTTACTTAATATTTTTGTTTTACTTACATAATGAACCGAAAAGGATCACTAGCCCCATTTTTAATTTGCTTTGGACGCAAATAGATCAAATTGCTGATTGCCTGCTCCTTCCTCTCAGAGGACTTGTGCACATGAGACCGAGTCTGCAGTCGTTAGTTCCATAAATATCATACTAAAATACGTGTACTAATTCTCTTGAAAATATGCAACACAATGAAAAACGAGTCTCGGATGTAGTTTTTTTTTCCAGGTTGTTTATAGAAATAATTGGTCATCTTAAACAGAAAAAATGAATATAAAACAGCAGTTACATGTTGCCAAATATGTTTTAATGCTCTAATAAATCTGAAAGAGGATTTGATTAAGGTGCAAAGAAACGAGTCTCGATCTGGTATCTGACTCAATTGACAATCTGAGATATTTGTATGATATTTAATACATTTTGTACTGGTACTGTCATAAGATAACGCTGATGAAGGCCACCAAACTGGATATATGATAACTAAAATGGTCCAAAACTTTTCAGAGAATATCCTTATTGAACCCCAATTAAATATAAACATATTAAAACGAGCTTAGCACATAATGGCATTACCCGATTCTGAGACAATTGTGAAGGATCCCCTTTTTTAACGGATGAAGATTATGAGTGACCAGTAGCAAAGTGTTTCAGGAAAGCATCATTTTATAAATTAAATTCATTTAGAAATGAATATGTAAGTCTTATATGGGCGATATATTCAGATCAAATGCAAACATGCATGTGGATTTACATGTATTTGTAAATGGTTTTCGAAAATGTAAATTTAATCGTATTCTTAATGTCAATATAGCGTGCCTTCATTCCGGCGTTTTGCAGTAAGATTTCAGGGACCTCTTAAACATTAGAGGTTGGGTCTAGGGCCATGGAGGAGAATACACCCCCTACCGACCGGCTGTACCCGCTGTGTGCTCCTTGTCATGGTCGGGCAAACGGCAGAATCCTTATATCATTCAGTGTAAATAATGCTCTAGCGAACATAAGTGGGAATTCGATTTAATGATAGATTGTACTTGCTGACAACTTTTTTTATTGAACATAGAACCTACGAAATGATGATTTTAAAGGAGGCAATTGATATCCTTGATTCATCAACTTGTTGTAAGTGACTAGTAAAACAAAATTCTTGTTTCGATCTATAAATTGCTCGAACATAGAGAATGCCTTTGAGTATCAGTTAAACTGGGAGACAAGTACCCCTTAGTATACTACTGTGTTCCTTTTTTGCACTTAAAGATATTAATTCTCGTATCAAGCTTTTTATGACTTAGTTTAAAAATATGAAAGAAAAAATGAGTCAGTGTATATAGTCAAAATATATGTACGAAATTTTAAGAAAAAAAAGTAATTCTATGTTGTCTTCAATATATTTTCATTTCTAAACAATGTATGATTGAATATACTTCGGTATAACATTTGTTCTTTAAATATATATATATCTAAATTTTTACCATATAATAATAAAAGAATTCTTAGGGCCAAAATATATGAATTGAACATATTTTATTGACAAAATCAAAAGGATCGGACACAAGTTCAGTAACTTAGATAGTCCTCTCCTAATATAACATTTTGTAAAATTGCCAAAATAAAAGAAACATATATACATATGGTCTACTACATGCATTGTGTACATCGTAGCAATAGAAAGGAATAAATTCTTTAAATGTACAAATATATAGGGCTAAAGTTCCCTGGTATTCATTTTAACAAATGAAATTATGTAGATTTGAAAAAAATCTCTTAAACATCTTTACATCAAAGTTGATAGTCCCAAAATATTTGTTTCTTAACAATTTTTTAAGCAATTTCTAAATTAAATGATGTATAATATGCGTTGCTTAATTCAATTATGTTATAAAAATTGAATTAATAATTATAATTATAACAAGTTATATTACATATTAATTATTTTGTCAGTTGGTTTGTTGTTTAATATCCCTCTCCGTAATTTTTCAGTCTTATCGATTTCATGTTCCCAAGCAAATTCAAAATTTCAACATGATATGTAGACACCACCAATTGCCGGTGGGGGGCTGTAAATTTGGTCCTATACTTGGCATTCAGGGCCACTGAGCAGTGAGAAATTTCTCAAATACCAAACACACGTAAAACTTTTTAACACAAGGAAGTATTTATTTTATTTAATAAAAAAGAGAATATCTTTTTAAGTAATACATATTTAAAATTTTGACTTTTATAATCTATTCTCAAAATATGGTTTTGGCAACTTCTCAAAAGTTCAAAATATAAATACTTGCTCAATATTAAAAAGTGTACCTTTTGTATATTGACTTGTCTGTATTTGTTCATAATCGCTAGATATATTCTATATTGACTTTAAACACTCCACCTCGGACTGTTCTGACCTACAAATAATTATCTGATAGCAAGTTTTAAATTCCTTTATTAATCAATGTTTATTTACAGATATGTATGCATTCTGTGTTAAATCTATTTTTGGAGTTTCGAACAAGGTCATGACCTCTTGACGAAAAGTTAGCGATTATCTGTTACACTCTTAGCACCAAAAAGTGATTGATAGTTTTCGGACTTCGAACAACCATGACCAACTTACTTTACGCTGAAATAAATAGTTCTTCCTACATTTATTGATATACTTTTATAGCTTTAGTTTAACACTTAACTTTAAGGTTAGTAAATTATTTCTCGACTTGAGAGGGAAAAAATTTCACTGAGATGCTGAAAAATGCTTAGATTAAATACTAAAACATCGACTAATTATTATATTCCATCTTGAAAAGTGAGAGGGTATATAGTAATCGGTATGTCCGTCCGTCTGTACGTCCGTCTGTTACGCTTTGGGGTACCCATCTCTTATCCACAACTCCTCATACCACTGAATGAAATTTGATGAAACTTTCACAGAATCTTTATTACATTTTGCCATTGTGCACCTCCTATTTTACTTTTTGATTCGACATATATTTTGGATTCCCAGAGCAAAACATGGACACTGTAATTATATATATTCATATGGGAGGCGGGAGGTATCATTTAGTGAGCTCATTGCTCACATTACCTCTAGTTTGCATTAAGTTCACATCTTCCTTAAAATTTCATTGTATGGTAAAAGAGGAGTTGCGGATAAGCGATGGGAACCCCAAAGCGTAACAGACGGTCGGACATCCCGATCAGTATATACCCTCCCACTTTTCAAACGCGGGTGAAATAACGTTGACCCACCGTGCAGACAACCTGTATGTTTGTCTGTCTGTCCACCTTTTTGTCCGTTACATAGTTTGTTTGTCCGCAAAAACATTAACCTTGTACATAACTTTTGATTGGTAAGGGCTATGGCTTTCATATTTCGGGCGGGTTATACCTTGTGATAGAACCTTCCTTTGGATACGAACATATTTGACCTTTTAAAATATACCCAGCTTTAACCTTGACTAAAACTTGTGAAATGTTGGTGCTAAGACAATCTTATTTATACCCCCGGTCGAAAAGCGGGAGGGAATATAGTAATCGGGATATCCGTCGTCCATCCGTCCTTCTGTCTGTACGTCAGTCTGTTACGCTTTGGAGAATCCCCTCTCTTATCCGCAACTCCTCCTATACCACT
>PRKT01000015.1:2185289-2198915 GCA_003671525.1 Saccostrea glomerata | reverse complement strand
TACTATACGAATAAACATCGGGTTGGGGGACATCGAAGTCCCCTACCCTGGGGTCTGAAATTTTGAGGGTGGGGTACTAGGAGTCAGATTCCACTTCTATGAAAAAATGGTGATGGTACCAACTCTAGTTTCCGAGATATGGCCCTCCAGTTTTTAGCCTTACTATATAATACTATACGAATAAACATCGGGTTGGGGGACATCGGAGTCCCCTACCCTGGGGTCTGAAAGTTTGAGGGTGGGGTACTAGGGCTCAGATACCACTTCTATGAAAAAATGGTGATGGTTCCATCTCTAGTTTCAGAGATATGGCCCTCCAGTTTTTAGCCCTACTATATAATACTATACGAATAAACATCGGGCTCGGGGACATCGATGTCCCCTACCCTGGAGTCTGAAATTTTGAGGGTGGGGTACTAGGGGTCAGTTACCACTTCTATGGAAAAATGGTGATGGTACCATCTCTAGTTTCCGAGATATGGCCCTCCAGTTTTTAGCCCTGCTATATAATACTATACGAATAAACATCGGGCTCGGGGACATCGAAATCTTCTACATTTCTATAAATAGCAGACAAACCATTTTGTCATTCTTCTCTTTGGAAAACCCCCCTAGATTTTATACGAAACTATTTCTAGCTTCCACATGTTGTACTTGTTAGTAGTCAATCGCATTGTCTTGTATTTACGTCATAAATTGAAAAAAAAAACAACCTAGAGTTTGCTTTTCGATTGTTAAGGTGTGAATATTTTGATTTTTTTTTTTGTTAATATTTTTTTTCAATAATTGTCCTGTTATTCACTTCTGAAATTTCATTTCAACTATAGTCATTTCGGATATATATGTTATTTAACAAAAATATGTCAGCTAAAAATTAATTGATTACATATATATGTGCATAATTTTAATAATCCGGGTTTTTAGGGTTTACCATTTTAAAAGAATCCTGCAATCAAAAAAAAGGGGGGAGGGGTTACAGAGGAAGAATTTAAAACAATTATAGTAAAAGGGGATATCCAATATTTAGAAGATATCAATGCATATAATTTAAGATGAAAATGTTTTTATAATTTTAGATTTCTTTCTTCATGAATCTGAAAATTTTATACAGCAAGATTTGAAATTAAATTCATTTTTTTTTTTAAGTTGTAAAAATTTTATAATCAACTTTCGATAGATATTATACAGATAAAGCTCTTTCGTGATGTATATCCATACATGTAGATACAGTTGTGTATATAGATTTCACAGAAATACAAAATACTCTTTTTTATGAAGTCGATATATATACATGTATATGGATTGACTGTATGAAAGAACTATCCGGTAGGTTTGTTAACTTTTTAAATGAAATAATAATTTTTATAAGCCATAAGTTTTCTCTTCCATCTTTTTATCCACCAAATGAAGTTTTGAGTATATACGAATTAACTTGTCCGTGTAGCTGTCTGTCCGTCTGTATAGCTGTCTGGTTGTATCTGCAACCGGATCCGGTCCACATTTATCTTTTGATGAATTAAGAATTTACTTTTTCCTACAAATATTGCTCATGGCCTAAGGATGTGTCATGACCTTAACCGAAGGTCATTTTGGCAAGTACAAGGTCACTGAGAAAAAAAAACTTTTACATAAATCGTGTCCGGCCCATATCTTATGTATACACTTAGTGAGTTTCCTTTTTACACTAAGATTGTTTATGACCTGAGGTTGTGCCATGACTTGACTTAAAATACATTAATTTTGTGCAAGTTCAAGTTCAACTTTAAGAAAAGGTTCATAAGTATAGTTCCCGTGCAAAAAAACCTGAATCTACCACTTTACACAAAGATTGCTTATGACCAAACAGTGTGTTATGACCTTGACCCAAATTATTTTGTGCAAGTTTAATGTGACTAAAAGGAAAACTGCATAATTTTTGGATAGTCCATATCTTACTTATGGATAGAATTGGTGGGTTTTTCTTTTATACAAAGATTGCTTATGACTTGAGTTTTTGACTTGATCTTTATTCAAGGTGTTTTGTGCACGTTTAATGCCACGGAAGGAAAGTAGAAATATGTCCATAGAACATATATGCCCCGCCGAAGGTATTTTAGTAATGCAACATGAAAAATTAAATGAAATTTGTTTAGAATAATTTGCAAAGTGATGCAGTTGAATTGCTTACATCAGTATGTATCAGCATATGAAGTTTGACAATAATTAAGAAAAGTGAGGTCAGGGTCAAATGAAAGATCAAGGTAAAATGATGATGCAATTGAATTGCTTACATCAGCAACTACACCATATGAAGTTTGACACTAATATAAGGTCAAAGTCAAGCAAAGGCCATGGTAAAAAAAAATTTGATACAGTTGAAAAGCTCTCATTCGTATGTATCAGCATGTAAAGTTGAAAAAAAAACCCATTATAAATGGTTTCTTTGAAATTGACATAAACACAATTTGATAAAAGTGAGGTCCAGGTCCAATGAAATGTCAAGGTCAAAATGTTGATGTAGCTGAAATGTTTACATCATTATGTATCAGCATATTAAGTTTGAGGCTAATTTTGGAAAAGTGAGGTCAAAGGAAAGGTCAAAGGTCAAAATTGTTGATGCAGTTGAATAGTTCGCATCAGTATATGAAGTTTGATAAAAAATCGTAGATGGTTTCTTTAAAACTGAGCTTAACACTAGTATAAAAAAGTGTGGTCGAATTTCAAAGGAAAGGTTAAGGTAATGTTGATCAAGTTGAATAGTATAAATCAGTATATGAAGTTTAATTTAAAAAATTCTTGGAAATTTTCTTTAAAACTGAGCTAAAAACTAATTGAGAAAAGTGTGGTCAAGGTTAAGGAAGGGTCAAGGTCAAAGAGTTTAATGCAGTTGCATAGCTCTCATCAGTATGTATCAACATGTGAAGTTTGATAAAACCACCTTGAATGGTATGTTTAAAACTAAGCAAAACATTAAGTTAAGATAAGTGAGGTCAAGGT
Source organism: Saccostrea glomerata (assembly GCA_003671525.1). Lineage (NCBI taxonomy): Eukaryota > Metazoa > Mollusca > Bivalvia > Ostreida > Ostreidae > Saccostrea > Saccostrea glomerata. The sequence continues at coordinate 2,195,939 of PRKT01000015.1, read as the reverse complement.
CAAAGGAAAGGTAAACGTCTAAAATATTGCTGCAATTGAAAAGCTCTCATCATTATGGATCAGTACATGAAGTTTGAAAAAAAAATCTTGCATGATTTCTTTTAAACTGAACTAAACACTAATTTATGAAAAAAGTGGTCAAGGTCAACGGACAGGTCAAGGTATAATAAGTTAATGCAGTTGTATAGCTCTCATCAGTATGTATCAACATGTGACCCCTATCACAGAAACTAGAAATGGTACCATCACCATTTTTTCACAGAAGTGGTAACTGATAACTATAAGCCTACCCATAAAATTTCAAATCCTGGGGTAGGGGATGTCCACCAGCGCGATAGCATTATAAAGTAGGGCTAAAAGCTGGAGGGCCATATCTAGGAAACTAGAGATGGTACCATCAACATTTTTTCACAGAAGTGGTAATTGACGCCTAGTACCCAACTCACAGAATTTAAGACCCCGGGGTTGGGGACTTCGATGTCCCCAAACCCGATGTTTATTCGTATCGTATTATATAGTAGGACTAAAAACTGGAGGGCCATATCTCGGAAACTAGAGATGGTACCATCACCATTTTTTCACAGAAGTGGTAACTGATCCCTAGTACCCCATCCAGAGAATTTCATACCCTGGGGTAGGGGACTTCGATGTCCCGCAATCCAATGTTTATTCGTATAGTAATATATAGTAGGGCTAAAAACTGGAGGGTCATATCTCGGAAACCAGAGACGGTACCATCACCATTTCTTCGCAGAAGTGGTAACTGACCCCTAGTACCCCACCCACAGAATTTCAGACCCCGGGGTAGGGGACTTCGATGTCCCCCAACCCGATGTTTATTCGTATAGTGTTATATAGTAGGGCTAAAAACTGGAGGGTCATATCTCGGAAACTAGAGGGTACCATCACCATTTCTTTGCAGAAGTGGTAACTGACCCCTAGTACCCCACCCACAGAATTCCAGACCCCGGGGTAGGGGACTTCGATGCCCCCAACCCGATGTTTATTCGTATAGTATTATGTAGTAGGGCTAAAAACTGGAGGGCCATATCTCGGAAACTAGAGATGGTACCATCACCATTTTTTCACAGAAGTGGTAACTGACCCCTAGCACCCCACCCACAGAATTTCAAACCCCGGGGTAGTGGACTTCGATGTCCCCCAACCCGATGTTTATTCGTATAGTATTATATAGTAGGGCTAAAAACTTGAGGGCCATATCTCGAAAACTGGATATGGTACCATCACCATTTTTTCACAGAAGTGGTAACTGACCCCTAGTACCCCACCCACAGAATTTCAGATCCCGGGGTAGGGGACGTCGATGTCCCCGAGCCCGATGTTTATTAGTATAGTATTATATAGTAGGACTAAAAACTGGAGGGCCATATCTCGGAAACTAGAGATGGTACCATCACCATTTTTTCACAGAAGTGGTTACTGACCCCTAGCACCCCACCCACAGAATTTCAAACCCCGGGGTAGTGGACTTCGATGTTTCCCCTATCCCGATGTTTATTCGTATAGTATTATATAGTAGGGCTAAAAACTTGAGGGCCATATCTCGAAAACTAGATATGGTACCATCACCATTTTTTCACAGAAGTGGTAACTGACCCCTAGTACCCCACCCACAGAATTTCAGATCCCGGGGTAGGGGACGTCGATGTCCCCGAGCCCGATGTTTATTCGTATAGTATTATATAGTAGGAATAAAAACTGGAGGGCCATATCTCGGAAACTAGAGATGGTACCATCACTATTTTTTCACAGAAGTGGTAACTGACCCCTAGTACCCCACCCCCAAAATCTCAGACCACACAGCTTATGTTTTTAAAATTTGAATTGCGAACTGCGTTCTAGAACGCAATTCACTTTTGAATTGCGAATAGCGAACTGCGTTCTAAAATCTGAACGCCCTTTAGTCCTACATAATTATACTTTAACGCGAAGATTTTTACCGTTCAGCTGATATGCTTAGAATACAAAGCATTGTATACAGTATAGGTTTTAATTTTTTGTACAATTTTTTCACTTTCACTCAACAAACTTTTCCATGAAATGAAAACATATTAAAAAAGTCTAGATAAAATTTACTCCCCGCCCCTAAAAATTGCATATTTCGACAAATAACTTAGTTACCTATACTGGCCCCATTTTTCTTCCATTATTTTAAACTACTAGATACTTTCGACCGATCTGCCCTTACTCAAGTAAGTAATAATAAGTTTGATACAAAAAAGTATTTTATTGCCAATTTAGATATTTAATATTCCAAATATTGATTATGTAAGTGCAAAAAAGGTCACGCAATAATCTATGCACATCACAATTATTGCCTTGAATACACCTGGTTAAATATTATAAAGGTTAGATTGATTAACAGGTTCGAAAAGGTGGCAATTTAGGTGTTATAAGGTCAACTTAAAGTGATGAAGCAGCAAAGGGGGAGGGCAATTTAAGTGCAAAAGGTTCAATTTTTATTTGCGATTTTGATCTACGTATATATTATATGATTATTTATCAAAAATATACTTCTCAAATAATCCTTGATACGACTAATTTCACAAGTTACAAGTCTTAAGTCCTGCATTATTTAAAAATCTGTCCATAATTACTTTGTCAAATTAAAATCTTCGAGTACATGCTGTAAGAAGTGGGGATATTAAAAAAAATATGGTGGCATATATCTGCCCCTACATGCAAGAAAATTATGTCAACGTGCAAGATAATGATGTCTTCATGCTAGATACATGCAAGATAATTATGTTGATATGCAAGTTACAAATTTTGTATAAGAATCTGATTTTAATATGCTTTAAATCGCGTACTTAAGCCCGTATCTGACATTGTAGATGCGAGATGCAACATATTGTTATGTTAACACGCGAGATAATTATGTTAAAATGTGAGATAATTTTGTAGACATGCAAGTTATTTATATCACCATGCAAGTAAAATCAAATTTCATTCTGATCTGAATTGTGGTTTGGTAAATAGAGAGATAGTTCGCGAACCTTTTGATCACCCCTCGTATATAATTATTTCTACAATAATTTTGATCAGTAGATTTTATAGTCAGCAACAGAAGAGAGTGCTTGATTCGATACTAACCAGAAATTGATTCGGAACCAGGAAAACTGAGGCGATGTTGTCGTATTGGCATCTCTGGGCCGTTTGTGGACAGGACCCTCCTTTTACGATGCATCCCACTTCTATGATTTTTTAAAATAATAATTATAATTCTTATATAGTTTTCTTTATTTTTTTCTCTATCACCTTCATCTACATCCTGATAAAAAAAAAGCACCTTGAAATCCGACACATCACCTTTTAATATATAATACTAGTATCTACAGGGGTAATGAATGTTAATAAAATTCGCCTCTACCTCGGATTTCAAGGTGATTTTTAATTTATCATCTGTCTTATAATCTTTATCGATAATTCATATTTTTATAATATAATAAATGCAGTCTTATAGTTTCATGAAATTTTTATGTCGACTGAATGAAACTCCCCCCTTCACCCCCTCTTCCCAACAACTACATCGATCACATATACATCGACTTTATTTTTCTCTTCTGAATCTACCGTAAAACATTTTCAAAAAAATTGCGTTGACCCCCGCCTTCTCCTTAACTTCAGTACTGAACAGATTAATTTTGGAATAAAAAAAACTCTATAATTGATTGGTCCAATTGACACCCCATTCAGATAGATCAAGGCGGCAGTGTTACACCACGGGCGATTTAGTGAACACCAAATCGCCAGTAGAGTAAATCAACTACTAGTAATACATATATATATATCTAATGCTTTATGGCCAGAAACATGCACGCAAACGATAAAAGGAATTAGAATCATTTAGTTACATGTTCACTATCGGTATAAGTCTTTTTAATTTAGTTTTATATGCATCGTCATATCATATGAACAAATAACAGAACATATTGCAACCTATACGTGAATAATCATGTAGGTTTATCTCATGTACAAAGTGTTTTTTAATTACGTATAAAACTTGCAAAATATTTTAAACTAAAATTCTGACGTATACATACAATGTTTTAGTAGGAATGGGATCGCACATGGCACTTTTAGTGGTTCAATAGCTTTATTCTTAGCGTAAACGTTTTGTATGCGTTGCAAAGGACTTTTTATGGTTTACTTGGTAATGATAAATGAACAGATATATGCTTCTTTGGAAAATTAATTTTACAAGAATATTCAAAATCACATTCAAAAATTTTTGATTGTGATTTAGTTTGAATCTAACAAACCAATACGGTAAATTTTGGTGATAATAGTAATGCCAGACTTAAAAACACTATTACTTTTTAATAAGGTTTCCGTATATAAAGTTTTGTACGACAAAAACGTAGCGAAATGTTGCGAAGCAGAAAAATAAAAAAAGAAAAAAAAAGAAAGAGAGGGTAAGAAAGAGTGAGTAAGTGGTGTGAGAGGAACTATGCTGGGAGAGGGAGACATAGGAGGAAAAAACTGTCCCATTACTATGCCTCCTGATCCTGCATAGTCGTAGTGGGAAAGTCCTTACTTCTGGTGGGAGTGGGAGACTCCTAACTTTTGGTTGGAGGGGGAGACTCCTTACTTCTGGTCGGAATGGGGATTTCCTACCTCACCACGAGAGAGGGGAGAATTGGAGAGCGAGTGGGAGTGTGGGAGAGAGGGAGTGGGGAGATAGAAGTGTGGGAGAGAGAAGTGTGGGAGAGAGAGAGAGAGTGTGTGGGGAGATGAGGTATACATAAAAATGGAAAAATGAATATATGAGGTATATATATAAAAATGAAAACACTTTACAAACAAAGAAGTGCATACGCCACATAGTTTAAACTTACTAGTATTTGACTCTCTCCCTAGAGTTGAAGAGGTCAAATACCAGAACTTAAATGTCTGTTTATACTCTTGTATCCTTGTAAACTTACTCCAATAAACGTTTGTATTTTTTGAATATTTTTCTTTGAATTATGTATACAAGAATTTTCATCGAATAATATTTTGTCTCTCCTCACCCTGCTCCCACTGAAAGTGGATGACATTAATTTGGTCGGTCTGTCCGCTTCCACGCGATATCTCGAGAGGCCTTTGAGCTTTAGCAATGAAATTTTACACAATAACTTCTTACGGCCTAAGGACGATTCCTTTTGAGTTTGAGGTCAAAAGGTCACTGTTTCAAAGTCATAAAAATAAAAATAAAAAATCTGTTTTTTTAACAGTTTTGTTTCTGCACGATATCTTTGAGCTTTTGCAATCATACTTTAAAGCACAACTCTCTTTGACTTAAAGAAGACTCCAATTATTTGAGGTCAAAAGGTCAAAGGTCAAGGTCGTAAATGCATATATTTTATGTGTGTTTTTAAAACTTTCGTTTCTGGGCGATATCTTAAGAACCTTTTGAGTTTTTGCAATTAATTGTTCCTATGTATGGTGGCATATTTCTGCCCCTTGTGTGCAAGTTATTTTTCTATCAAATATATCGACATGCAAGATAGATATGTTGACATGCATGATAGCTATGTCAACATGCAACATAAATATGTTGACATGCAAGAAAATTGCTATCAAATAAAAATTATAAAAAATCTTCAAAAATCTAAAATATTGCCCACATGTGACATCCAACATGCTAGATGCTACTTCTTTATGTTAACATGCAAGACAAATATGATGACATGCAACTTAGATATGTTAACATGCAACTTATTTATGTTGATATGCAACTTATTTTTGTTAACATGCAACTTATTTATGTCGACATGCAACTTATTTATGTTGACATGCGAGATAAATATGTTGATATGCAACTTATAAGTTGCATGTAGACATAAATATGTCGTATGTTTACATAAATAAGTTGCATGTTAACATAAATAAGTTGCATGTCTACATAAATAAGATGCATGTCTACATAAATAAGTTGCATGTCGACATATTTATCTTGCACGTTAACATAAATAAGCAACATCTAGCATGTTGGATGTCACATATGGGCGATATTTGAGATTTTTGAAGATTTTTAATAATATTTATTTGATTGCAATTTTCTTGCATGTCAACATATTTATGTTGCATGTTGACATAACTATCATGCATGTCAACATATCTATCTTGCATGTCGACATATTTGATAGAAAAACAACTTGCACACAAGGGGCAGAAATATGCCACCATTCCTATGGCCTAAAGATGTCTATTGATTTTGAAGTCAAAAGGTTAAGCAGGGGGAACTAGACACTTTTTTGCATAAAAAAATTGTATGCGCAGTCAAATTGTTTGTGTAATTTTTAGTTTCCTCTGCTCATCCAATTTTTGATTTTTGTCTGTGCTTATAATACCCCTAAATCGTGAAAAAAAAAATCGGATTCGTGCAATTTTCGTTATGTTTGTGTTAAAATCTTTCAAACTATGTGCAATTTTACGTATATACCATCGTCGGAAACCCACGGGTGATCTCGTCTTTACTTATCACCCGTGGTCAAACTCACCGAAAAATCGTCGTATGTAATTCAATCGGAGTTCCTCGGATGACTCGTACCTCGCACATAACCTCGGACGTCAACGGTGATCTTCCATCTTGCTGATTCAGTCATGTGATCTTATTTGAATTTCATTCAAATATTATACTTTTGAAATCCGAGTTACTTTGATGCACGCCCAACACTGTGTTCTTGCTTTCAAAGAATACTAAGATTTGGTTGTAATTAACACGAGGAATTACACTAATAAAGAAACCTTTTCTAAGAACTCTAGGCAGAGCGAAATATGAAATGAGTGACAAGGCAGTTTCCGGCGGAGAAATGTAGCGATCTGTTGCGTATTCCTCCACCTATCACATCCGAAGTTTGAATGGAGCGTAGCGGAGTCAGCCGAGGATTGCCGATTGTATGTAATTAGATATGCATGGGTCATTTGATTGGCCGCATTACAGAGTCGCGATGCGTAACAACGAATCACAGTTCACGTTACGTATGCAAGTTCGGCATTGCCAAAAACATGAAAAACTCATTCCGTAGTAATCCACTCACCGGTGCATTTTGCAGTTAGAAAGAGGTACTCCTTCATAATATCTGACGGATATTAATGTCAGTGATCTGTACGAATTGATTTTCATTGTTTTAAATCAAACTTCGCACGTTTTAACGAGCGTCAAAATATTTACCATTATAAACGTTTTTTTCAAAATTGAAGAGTTCCAACTTTCTGATTGGTTGACTAAAAACAACAAATTAGCATATTTTACGGCGATATTTTGGCGAGTTTGCCCACGGGTGATAAGTAAAGACGAGATCACCCGTGGGTTTCCGACGATGCGTCTATACGTGCATTTTTATTTTACTCGTGTATATTTTTCATCTAGCTCGTTTATAAAATCTTGATCGTTGTGCAGGAAATAGTTTTTAACAAATCGGCGTGCCATAGCTAAGGGGCCATAAAGCTTAGACGAGCCCACTTTTGATCCCAGTTTCAATTTTTAAAAAGGAATTAAAAAATGAAAAGTGAGACTGAGATTAAAAGTGAGCTGTAATAATGATAATAATAAATTCCTTTATTTAGACAGGATAGCACAATTAGTACATATGACTAGTTTACATTGTGGTCCTGTATAGAACATTTACAGACAGATATAAAAAAAAAAAAAAAAAAAAAAAAAAGAAGTAGAAACTAGAGTAAAAAGAATATATACATATACGTCAAAGTTCATAACCCCCATACCATTTCTATCCTGGTTTAAAGTACACCCTTTCCCGCCACTTGGTCCTATGACTGAATTAGTGTCAGAGCTTTATCAAATATAGTTAAGAGATCACTCAACATTCTTTATCAATGTAATCATCAATGTTACACCATACGCTTCCGTAGAAATGGTCCTAGAATTCTACAGAAATATACTTTATACAAGAGGTTAAGCGAAATCAAGCTTCGAATAGCCAGAATTGTCTGGTCTCATTATCAGGAAAATTTGTGAATATAAATATACTTTCTTTTATTTGTTGAATTTGTTTTAATTTAACATGTCATACCTTTAACTAAATTCTTAGCCATAAAAATCCTAACAAACGAACTAAGATACATCGGTGGTTCTAGTCATTGTTCTGTTAAGCTTCTTTCTTTGCGCCTCGCCAAAATATTAACAGCAGTGAGTGAGAAATTTTAGGAGTAGTGGTGTAATTGAGAAGTGATGGAAATCAGACGTAGATACTGAAAACTCAAATGAACTTTTAAAAACATTAAAGCATACGAACTTTTCCTCCCTTATATACAAACATACCTTTTGTTGGATCAAAATCAAGTTGTTTTGACACCGTAGGCAATTTTTTGGGTGGGGTGAGGTATAGGTGGTTTGAATAAAAATTACATTCATTCATATGTCGACTTGTTACATACAGTGAACTTGAAATATTAGTATATGATATCACAGAGTCAGAAACATATGTTTCAAATTTGAATGTTTTACTGGATAAGGACGTTTTATAGTAGTAACCTAAAAACAAAACCTCATGACAATAGCGACTTTTCTATCGACATTTTCCTTTGCTTACGTAGTAATATACCCTTATTGCGTGCAAATGGGGTTTATGTTTCTCAGTTTGGGTCAAGGATACTGTATATTTTCTATATAATGTATTGTCGAGGAAATTCGAACTATACTCAAAACTTTTTTTTTCAGTCTGTAATGTTTATTTTTAGTTTTTCGTAAACCTTTCTGCTTCATAAAAACTAAAATGTCACGGAAATTTGATTTTATGCAAGCTTTAAAAACTACATATTCCACTGTATACTAAAAAGAAACTACCTCGATATTGGGGCCTTGAATTTACACGACTTTAATTACTCAGTACTCTCTTTTATTTAAATATGTAATAAAATAAATCATTTTCTTCATGTATTTTTACATACTTATAATTAGAGTTGTCTTCTATATTTATATATTCCCACACAAACATTGTTATAAATTTTATCAAATTATAAATTTTCTACCTTTCCCCAATTTACTGACGTTATCTATACTGGCACACATTCTGTAATATTTACATTTAGTTGTGATCTTTTATCTTGTATTGTTTTACTTGTATTGTATAATATCTTATTACTAATTTTCTATGCAAATGTATACATGTATTTACATATATATTTACATTTGTTTATTTAAGTTTTTAATGATTAAATTAGGGTAATATTCATTATCTGAAGTGCCCTTAAATTTTTATTTATCAATATATATAAACAATCAAATTAAAGGCAAAGTAATTTTATACTGAGGCTACCTCAGAACCTTAGAAAGACTGAAGATTCGATGTATCATTGCTCATTCACTTTATGAATATCACATGACAAAACATCTTAGAACACATTCTCAATAAATCTTCCATGAAAATGGAAAGGAACAATGATAGGTAAATAAGCCTTAGTGATTGGCTTCATTGTCTTCGGATCAAGAATTTGAATGTAACTTTTTCCTAAATACCCGTCTACCACAGGAATCATTAATACTCCGTCGTCCTCTGCTGATCCGTTCGGATCCGGAACAAACCAGCCCTCCATCGGATAATGGCCTGGAACGGACCAAGACAAATCGCCTGTAGAGTTGCAGACGTCTTTCTTGACAAAGGAGAAATTGCCCCAAGTCTTAAAATCACTTTTGAAAACAGCACCATAGATGTAGCAGTAGTGTTTTGATCTGTAGTTTTCATTTATTGTGGGGACCTCCAATGTGTTGACATGAGGGAGTTTGGGATTAACATCAAACGAAGTGGATGTAATTTTTCCTGCTTTCAAGTCAATTTTATACCTTTTTAGGGCAGGTTTAAATGGGACTGCATCTCGTCGCGTCTTGTTATATAAATTATCCATTTCAAAGAACGTAACAAGAGAAGCGTCATTATAAGATATAATGTCGAATACAATGTTATCCTTGTCTAGTTCATAAGCGTTGGCATGATGCATTGTAAAAATGTTTTCAGTTTCGATAGTAACCACTTTCCCCGTCTTAATCTCGACTACATATGCAACGGTGGGTTCGTCTTTATGAAACAGAATACTTTCTTTTGGAACAGTGTACTGTAACATTTTCTCGATATTTATGTAAAATGGGCAGCCAAAGACAATAACGTATCTTTCTGTAATCGAGATAGCGTGCAAATACGGCATTTTCTTGACGTTCCACTCGGCAATTTTTTCTCGAGTATCTGCAGACTTTGTTCGGACCAAAGTAATTTTATGCGGTAGTCCGGGGAGAATACTAAGGCTCTGTAAAATGGTAATATGGTGGTTTGTAGCATACTCTCGCACCGGATGCGCCACAGACATCAAACTAATAAAGGGTAAACCGGTTTCTACTCCGGGAATGGTAGGTTTGCTTGGTCTTATAGTGTCTAGCGTATAGCAGTCGACCACGTACAACTTCCACGTATCAGTGAGAACTACACAGTCTCCTGAATAGTTGTATACGTTGATGTTCATGTTGTCCATACCGTGAGCTAGTGCCAGTTCTTTTTGCATGATATTCAAAGGAGGTTTTAGATTATCAAAGGACATGTATGGTGCAATGTCATTTATTCTTAATGATTCATTGTAGGACTCGCTTTGCAGGAATTTGGATGAGAAGAAAACCGACCCATTCCCAGGAAA
>PRKT01000015.1:2165289-2180289 GCA_003671525.1 Saccostrea glomerata | reverse complement strand
TTTTTTTAGTCTCAAAAAGGGGGGGGGGGGGCTCCCCTCTAAATCCGCCAGTGTATTGTATATCAAATTCGATCATTTTAAAAATAATAAAGTTCCCCACCATAACATAATACTCCTGTCAAATATTGTTCATTCAATTATTATTAACAGTGGGTGCGAGGAAATCATGGCAACCTTTAAAAGGTTTTCCATAATTTTTTTTTATTCCTTATTATATTTGTTTAAACATCTCCTGTGGTGTTAGCACTTAGTCTAATTGTAACAAATAATCATCAAATGGTTGCTTATAGCTTGACAAATGCTCCTTCCCCACAAACACACACATATGCATATATCTTTCATGTGGGACATGATGCTCTGAAATTTGTCACTTGATATTTTCATTTTTTTTTTAAAATTATATCAATACAACTAATAAGTATTAAAAACTTAATGTATACCAAATTGATTTTAGAAATAGAAGGCTGGCCATCAAATGACATATGCTATTTAAACTGATCAGCAGTTCTTCTGTCTAATTCCAAAGGACACAGATAAGAGCTCCTTAATCAGAGATAATAGCCAACAGAAATGATCGAGACAGCTAGCTTTCCTGCATTAAACTCATTATTTAATCTTTGACTGGATGCATGTCCACTAATTAATGCCAAGGGATGCAATTTTCTTATTATCAAATTCACCGTGACCAGTGCTTGATAATTATATCCTTGGGAGAAGTAGATTATCTCTTATAAAATAACATTTAATATGGATTGCTGTAAAGAATATAATGAAAAAATATTATTTTCTTAATTTAACATCTTTTAAATAGGGATACAGCAACATTCTTACATTTTTTGGATTGTGTAATTCAATAGTAAAAGATAGTTTTTTTAATTTAACTTAAATTAAAGGTCAAGGTGACCTTAAAATAGGTTGTGACACCTTCTACCCAAGATGCATAAATTGTTCAATTTTGATGACTGTAAGTCTAATAGTTTTCTAGTTATGAGCCAAATAAAACCACAAAAGAAAAAAGAAAAAAACACCTGTAAAATGCAGAAAAATCATCCAATCATGATGAAAATACCAGGTGCACACATTCATATGGTGAAATATAAGTGTACAAATTTTCAGACAAATCCATCCAATAGTTTCTGAGAAACGGTCCAGACAAAATCTTGTCTACAGACGGACAGACAGAAGGACATGCTCATTCCAATATACCACCCTAAACTTCGTTTGCGGGGGTACAAAAAGTGTGTATCCAATATTACTAAAAATAGTTTAATGGGAATTTCATGTTTAATTTTATAAATATTTCTTTTTCAGAGCAAACTCTATGCCTTTAAAAAATGAGTGGTGTGCCTTCAAAACTGGGCATATAGTTGCTGGCGAGTTTGGAAAAAATGCTTACACAATGCCATCTTTAAGAAATTGTTTGGTCAAATTGGCCAACTTAAAACTTTTTTAACCTTCAGGAAACAATTACTAGTATTTAATTTGTATTCATTCCGGGAAAAATAATTCGGAAAATTCAGCTCTGATTATGTAATCATCAAATTTTTCATCCTGAGTCGGGATAAGGCAAGCAAACATTATTATAAAGTTGGCCAAATATGGTCAAGGTTATGCTTTGATTACCGGATGATAACCTGTTAACTGCTCTGATAAACGTTAAATTTATCAAAAAAATATTACGGCCAGTCGGCCAGTATTTATATGTTGGCCAAGGTCGTAACTAGGCTCAATTTTTAGAGAGACGAAGGACTTGGGGCTACCCGAGACCCAGGGGGAGGGTTCCAATGTAGAGACCTCATCAGGGTACTCGGGGAGGGGGGGGGTAAAAAAAACCTGGATAAAAGGATATTAATGAATTTAATTTAGAAATTTTATATTTAAAAGTTTTCATGTTCTGAATTATTGTTTTAAATGTGCCTTCTAATCATCACAAACCAGTCAAAATTATTGTGGAGCTAAATGGCATTGCGGACTTCGAACCGTGACTTGAGAAGATGGTGCGTTCTAAGCTATATTGAAGCATCTGGTTGAACCACCGATTTACAGAAGGTAAAAATATTAATTTAGCATAAAGACACATACAATTAATTAATATTCAAAATAACTTTTCTTAACTTATCAAAGACTCAAAAATTTTAGTGAGGCTTTTGTCTCACTTGCCTCTTTGGTAGATACATCCATGTTGGCGGTTTCCCAAAAAAATTTAAGCATTATTAATACAAATCTATTGGTAAACATCAATCTAGATTTTAACTGTTATAATCAGAGCAGTTGCAGATTATCATCAGGTAAACAAAGAATAACCTTGTCTATATGGTATTTGGGCCAACTTAAAAATAATGTTTGCTTGCCCTATCCCGACTGAGGATGAAACTAAATTCGGTCGGTAGGTACGTTTTGGCTGTGGTTTGCGACAAGAAACACTGCCTAAACAGTCTGATCTCCTTGCACGCCCAATTCCTCGAACTATAAAATGAAATTTGTATGAAGCATAGCAGAGCTTGCAAGGGATTGTCATTTGTTCTAAAATAATGACCAAAAGATATCATTAAAACTAAAATGAAACAATAATACCTTTATAAATCTTTGTATTTTGCAAACTCATATTCTTCCTATACATTTCGATGTTAAACTTTTATTGCCCATTATGGCCCCATTCTGCCCCTGGGGATCATGATATGAAGAAACTTGAATCAACACTACTTAAGAATGCTTCCATATTAATATCGCCAAGTAATGCTTTGCTATTCTTGAGAAGATTTTTGATGGAAGCTGATGATGTGCATATAATAATCAAAATCCAAGAACAGCTGTACTATGCACCTCTTTTATACATATGTATGTACAGATGGTGTGCAATATAAAAACTTCTTGTGGTCATACACACTGCAGCGTGTAGTGGCCGATAAATGAATCTTGTAGTTTGGCCATATGATGTTTTTCAATATTAGCAGCAGTTCATAAACCAATTTTACTATTTCAATAACCAATTTTTTTTCCTATAGAAACCTGATTAAATACTAACACAGATAATTGACTACTGTTGAATTTATTTTATTTGAGCCAGTCAAATTAATATAACATGATTTGATTCAGAAGCAGTTATACACATGATTAATAGTATTTAGTCTGTTTACATTTTTATTCCAGTCAGCTGTCACTTTCTTCTTCCTCTCCTTGTTGACCTCCTTCTCTCTACACCAGTCTTGCTGCTACTCCCTTTGTTTGCTGTCTGGTTTGATTTCTTGCTCACAATGGAGGACTCTTTAGAGGTTCCTGACTCAGGTAGAGAAACTAGATCCTCCTCCTGCGGTGGGGCAAGACTTTTCCTTGGCACTGGAGCCTAGTTTCAGGGGGGAAAAAATAAGTATATGTGAGTACAGTAAAAAAAATTTATAACAAAGTGTCAAGGCAAGGCAACTTTTTTAATTTAAGGGGGCCGAGTGGGGTTTTATTGTGTGAAAACTACAATAGCCAAACTCTTCATTTTTATACCATATATAACTTACATTAACTTTAGTGTACATGTAACGTTTGGACGGAAATCTACCGTCCAGGTATTTTTAAGGGACCGTCTCAAAATATAGGTATATTTACTATAGGATTTTATCCCATGTTTAACCCTTTATCCCGTTGATATAGCTCATGTGATATCATTTTCATATCACACAGTTGTGACGTCACAATGGATTTTGCGTTAGAGTAATGAAGTAAAATGAAATGGAGTCCTATATAAAAACAGTGTCAAACATTGTTCGTGTCGTAAAAAACATGGGATAAAAAGAATCTCACATGATTTGTAGTTGGATATGACTTTTATCCAACTCGTTGTGTGTTTTTATCCCCTCGCCAAGGCTCGGGGATAAAATCCACACAACTCGTTGGATAAAAATCATATCCAACTACAAATCATGTGAGATCCTATATATATAGGAAAGTGACAATTTTTAACACTTTAAAGCAAATTATAAAAATATTACAATAGAGCTTTTGTTGAAACTATATTATATGATGAGTAATACTATAAATTGTACATTATGTGTAAACACAAAATTCTACCGTCTTGTTACCAGAGGGGCATCTAAAAATGCCAAAAATTTTCCTGTTTTTATCCAATGCTACAAATTATGACAGGCACAAAGGTATTATATGAAAACATGATAAGAATTAAGGAGAGATTCTCAAATTTCTTATTCTAAAATTCAAGAATGTTTGTTTTATTTAATAACATTTTTATTTCCCCTTTCTTTAAGAGTTTCAGTTTATGTCAAAAACACACTATAACGGAGTCAACCTGCCTATCAGTTGCAAAATCGGTTAAAAATTCAGTTATATAAAATCATTAATTACATTTTAAACCTGTGACTTCTAAATTTTGTTTAATTTTATTAATCAAGTGAAAAAAAGTTGCTTTAAAACAGTAAATACGCATCATTTTACTATGATGCATGAAATATTGCACAATGAACACTACAGTCGACCCCCTTAAAACATAATTCTTCATATATGCTACGTTCAACTTATGTTTAAAAGCCGCAGAGAATAAAAATCACCTCGCTAAAATCATCAATTTATTATTTAAGTATGTTTAACTTTATATCAAATATTTAAAATAAAACGCCATTGAAAACGAATTCATTCCTATGAAAGTTAAATCAATTTCTTACCGGTGAAGTCACATTCCACTTTTTTGGTTTCGGCAGTCTGAAAAATAACAATACTCAGAGAATTAAATAAATTGCACAGCTATGAAAACAATCACATAAAATTATTTTATAGTGACTTTATATAGAAGTACATGTATTTGAACTTACGGCTTGTCAGGAGAAAACATGTAAATGAAGTCTTTATTTTGGTTTTCCCCCTTCCTTTTTATGCAAGTAGGTGGAGCTGCAATACAATTTATATGTAGAATTTATAATAGTACATTGAAGAATATATACCTAATGCCACAACCTTCAACATATTACTTATATGTACATGAATGCTATACAGGATTGTTTCTGACTAATTATTCTGTACCTGAATTAGCATCAGCTGGGTATACCCTGATAGGTATGGAGGAGGGGATAGGAGAGGGGGGAATGAGGGTCACATTTTGGTCAATGTGGAAAGTTATGTTGTCCAGCACACCTGAAATAGAAATAGTATATCAAATAAAATTCAAAGTCTCTTGCAAGAAATAAATACTACATGTAGGTGTTGAATTATTCATGAAATCCAGATGTTAATACAATAAATAGCATGTACATGTATACATAAATTCTTAAGTTTATGTTTTATATGTGCACAAAGGACACTTATAAAACGTGCCACTAAACAGTAATTCTAAATTAAACATAGATACAATCTTTTCCACCAGGAAGTGCTATGACAAGATATCTGCTACATACAAGAACAGAAATCTACCAACAGAAAACTACACTAAGTAAATAAAGCTTTATATTTAAATGCTTTACTTTCAAGGTAGTGAAAGTAAGAAATGAATCAATCTGATTTCTATGAGTTTTGAGGATATTTCATTTAAGATATATTAATCTGAAATGAGACTACTATGAATATAGATTTTGTAGGCAGCAATACTGTAGGAAGTTCATAAATAGGTTTCAAAAATACAACTTAATCTTTTGAACATTTTTTTTCCCTTCTGTCTTTAACGAGGCCGAGTTTTATTGTTGCTACCCTAAGGATTTCCATAATTTTTCGTTATTTAATTTTTACTGTTATATTTATTGTTTAAGATTAAAAAATTGAATGCTTACCACCCCGATTTCTTCAGGGGTCGTTTCAAAAGTTGATATATTTTACTATTGGACCCTATGGGAATTTGTTGAAAAGCGCCAAATTATCACATTTTTTCCATAGGTTTGTATTTCATCCCTAGAGATTTCTTCTTCAGTCAAGTAGATGAAAGTTATTGTAAAAAGTCACCAAATTGTTAAATTTCAAAAAAGTTCACCATCTAGATTGGTCTGGGTCTTAATTACAAAGTTTATTTTTTCGATGCCCAATACCTCTAAAATTGCCATATTGTGGTATAAATACATATATGGTGCAGATAAATTATCGGAACAGATAATTTTTTGTGGTATAAATACATATATGGTGCAGATGAATTATCGGCACAGATAATCTTTTGTGGTATAAATACATATATGATGCAGATGAATTATCGGCACAGATAATCTTTTTTGATACAAAGTAACAATATTTAGATTGCTGCTATGTTTCTTCTGATATTCTATTATCAGTTTTTAGTAAAATATCGATGGACGTCTACCAACATATAAGCGAGTCATATGCCATTTTTCAGCGTCATGCATTGCTTACAAAAATCGGAAAAACAGTGATGTCAATAGAGCCATTTCAGTGGTTATTTTTCTCAATAATTGTCGTAAAATCACATTTTCAAACCAGTAGGCGTTTCAGATAATGTTAATTTGATATTAAAATCACAATATTTTGGAAAGGTGTACTGTCCAGCTTCTGACTGGGGGAAATTAAAAGGTTGCGCACTGGAATTAGACTCGGCCTCGTTAAATGAGATATTTTAGCACTGAGAAATATTAAACTGAAAAACTTTGAAGCTGTACAAGAAGTATATATATATTTAGAAAGCACCCTTTCTCTCAAGGCAAGTGCAGCTAATACATGTACAGTTGAACTTTGTTATCTCAAATACCAATGATACATGTAGGTCAAAGTGATTTAACAGCCCAGATAACATTTATCATTGTATACATTGTATATGTTTTTAAACCTTGAACCTCTTGAATGGTCAGATATTATGTTACTGGGTTTGAGATAACGAGGTCTGACTGTAGGTGTATAATCTGACTTACTTTCAGCTCCTGTAACAAATAGATCAAGGTGTCTTAATTTCCCAAATGAACATTCCAATGTTTATGAAGATAATACTATCTAGTGAAACACAAATTGATATTATATTTGAAGTAATCATCTAAGATTTTACCAGTGGGGGTGCTGATAGCCCTGTTGGTGGATCTAGTGGCACGGGGAGGAGTAGAAACACTGTCTGAGGACCCTGAGGGTAAATCTGCTGAGAACTGAACAAAGAACAAAAAGATTACAAATCAAACAAAGCCATTTTAATAATCTAAAAGCTTAACACAAGCACTTGGTCACACACATTTTTGTTTGTTTTTTAGTGGTTTGAAGATCTTTAAAAAAAAATAATTAAAAATTATGAAAAGAAAGTGATAAAGATTGATGCACAAATGAATAAAACAATATACATGTACCTTCTTTTGAACCCCTAAAAAATGTAGTTGCAGAGAAAAGACAAATATTTAGAGAGACAACTTTTCCTACTACAGTGCATTTAATTCACACCTTCCTTTGTTACATATCAGTACTAAATGAAAATTGAAATAATGTTATTTTAAATATCCCCCAAAAATAAAATGTGAAATTTTCAAAGTGAAAAACATCTTAATGATATTTTCCATAGTGAAAATAAAAATTGCAACAAAATGAGAAACTTCCCTTCCCTTCACAAGGAGTGTTATAAGGAAATACTCCTTATAGATGGATGAGTAAGTTAATAAACAGTCCTAACACAGATTAAATACATGTACATATTCAAACTTTTTCCAAATTGTTGTTAAAATCCATGTTTACAAATTCCAAGTTCATAAAGCCCTAGAGCTATGACATCTCAAAACTACTCAGCTAAGAAGTCAGGGACAACAAAAGAAAATAACAAATAATTATATAATAATAATGATTGTTTTTTATATAGCACTTTCTTAGCATAAATGCTACTCAAAGCGCTTTACAAGACATTATTACCCCAGCAGACCTTAACAATCCAGAATCTTTCTCAGTGCAAGCTGCCGTTATCAGCGCTAGAACACTAACATTCTGACAATATCTTTCACTGTTTATAGCCAGGTACCCCTTTTACACTTGGGTGGAGTGAGGAAATTCGTGTAAAGTGCCTTTCCCAAGGACACAACGTCGGCTTGTCGTGGCCAGGGTTCGAACTCACAACCTTTCGGTTTGGAGTCCGGCACCTTAACCACTGGACTACAGATGCCACAAACAGGGAATTAAATGTTTTGCAGGCCTTTGATTTGTACAAGCTACAAAAACCCTTGATAGAATTTATATATAAGTGATGTTACCCTGACAGTGAGGGGTGGGGTCTCCTCCTCCTCCCTCTCTGTTGATTTCTCCTCTGTAGTAGCTAGACTGGATTTCCTCCTGTTTGTCTTACTAGCTCCAGCTGGGCTGTTTTCCTTGGCTTTTAAGAAAGCCTTTCTGGCAGAGTTCAGTATAGCCAGAGTGGATAATGATTGATCTCTGTACATGTAATGGTAGCAGTGATAAAAAATATTCATAACACATTAAATATCATTTACATGTTCCCCTACATGATTTTTCATATTCCTATAATAAAATGGTACTTTAATTCTTTATATGGAAAACCATGATAATGGCCCTTTCTGCTCTCCAAAATCGTGATTTTAAAACTTATTAAAAACATGTAAATTTCAGTCACCTAGTAAAGTCCTTGGATCCAATACTCATTGGCAAAGGCGCAGTCTTGTTCAACTGAACAGAAACTGGAGAACTTGGCCTAAAACATAACCAAAGTTTAATGAATATATAGTCCTTCAAAAAATGTGTATTTCAGTGAAATACATGTACATGTACACATTAATGTGTTTATATCATCTCCATAACCAGAGCATGTTAGTAACCCAGTTTTTCTCTAGCTCAAATTCCTAATTTTGAGACAGGAGGAATTTTTCCCTACAATAAATTGTATATCAGAATAAAATATATCGGACAAGAAATTTCAGATAAATACAAACTGGTCATATTTGTTTTTATGCTTCTTCTCTCAATGCATTTGGTTAGGATATCAACAAATGTAAGAAATCAAGAAAGATGGCAAAGTTTGCTTATCAGTGTATATCATTTGATCTTTAAATCATATAATAAACAAATTAGTGCTGTTGTTATTTTGTAAATAATAATTTAGCAACTCTCAAAGTACAATATTTACCTACAGTTTTCATACTTTCTGGTTCAATAATTATTGTACTACTCAGAAAGCTGAATTATTGAATTGGACTCAATACAGCAATAATCATGTAGTAATTTTTACCCTGTAGATCCTTGTCTTTGACCCACATGACTGTTGGCCAGTGATCTGGTATGTCCTGGGGGTCGTGATAGGGGGGTGATCTGGGGGGATCTAGGCACTGGTCCTGCCACCACTGCTCTGGGGCTAGATCCTGGTGTTCCCTGGTAATCACACAAAAATATAAGTCATCTTAAACCTTGCAAAGTTAATTCCTTGGTTCTCAGGCCTTTTTTCAAGATATATGATGAGGGAGGGAGGCATTTTTTAAATTACGTTTTTATTGCCTCTAAAACATGATGAGACAGCTTTTTACATTGTACAACACCTCAAAAATGATGGGGGAGGTGATTTATTGTTTTTATTTTATTGATTTAGCAATAAAAAAGTTCAATGAGGCACCCCGAGAAGAGATGAGGGAGGGTCTGAGAACCAAGAAATTAATTTTTTATGGCCTTATATCTGTTTATCAGAGATTCTCATTAGGATAAATTATGTATATTGCTCTGCATATCATGAATTCTATATTTGTTGCCAAGGAATATTATTGTAGACACTCATTAATTCAGACATCAATAATGCATCCACCTTCAATTTGCTTTCCAAAGATTTTTTTTTTTTACATAAAGTTTTCAAACATGCACACAGTCACAAAAAATAATCAGAAATTTGATTTTGATTTTAGATGAACCAAGCCATTTTAATAAGCTGTGGAACAAGGAAAACATCTTGGCTATATGAAACCAGTTTTAATGAATCTAATTTATTGTACTTCTGCCTTCAAAAGGATATGGACTGCTTCGATACCTGAAGACTCTGTACAGTGTTTTGTTGATCTTGTTGTCTCCTCATTTCCTCTTGCTCTTCCTCAAACTTCCGGAGATCAAACTCTATCTCCTTGGCTAGCTGTCTATCAGCTGATAAGATATCTGTTAAAAATAAAATCCGAGAACAACTGTAAAAGCTAAAACTGCTTCTGTTGCAGAAATTAACATAAACATCAACAAAGAAATTTCTAAATTCTTTGTGAACTGAGAAAAACATTCCAATGGGTAGAGGTAGTACTTAACCTTTAACTTCTGTCTTGTAGTCCTGCATGAGTTCTCTAAGATAACACATCAAGTCCTTCAGCACTGGTGACCTGTGCTTTTCAAGCTGAAAGAATGTTATTAAACTTTGTAAGTTTTTATTTACACTCCTGTTTTTCCATGATCCTAATCTTGGTGTCAATTTCAAACAAAATCAGATATATGCATTAGAAATAATTTTCACTCTTACCATGTGCTTCAGTGATACAACAATGGGCACAATATTTTCTATAACATTCTTTTTCACCACCTGTAAAATATTTATAATTAGAAAACTCATCTTTTACTTGTAATACCAATACTATAAATACATGTAAACAATATTCTTGTAAAATTGCTGATAACTCTGATTACCTGTGAAATGAGTGTTTTCTTGGCTGTTGCTATGACAATGGCTGCCATTTCCTGTTCGTCCCCACCAGCGTCTTCCTGTGGCTTTGTCTTCAGAGAGGACAGCTTGATTTCCTGGAGCAAAAGTAAGCATTTATCATACACATGATACAGGTTATTCAATAAATATATGATGGGGATAAATACCAGGTACTACATGTAACTCATGTCAGAATGCCTTCCTACCTTACAACTTAGAATAGCAAGAGCATCTTTGAGAAGAGCTGAACTTGCATTGTCCAGTGGTATTATATTGTCCACTATTCCTCCCAAGATCTGAAAGGTACAAAAAAAATTAAGGCTTTAGGTCCATTAAAATGAAAATTATTTTCATGCACGAGTGTTATTTTCTGTTGCCATGGTTATCGTTACCTCGGTACAAATCTTTGCAGTCATGTGAAATCTTTGTTCATCTGTCATATGCTCCAGCATAAAACAGTACAGCTTCAATCTGTCTCTAAATAAAAGAAGGGCAAAAATGTACTGATGTAAAAATAAACTAATCATATGCTTAGGAATTTACATGTATTTACAATTGACTTCAACTTCAAAGTGGTTAATAAATTCACAAGCATATTCTTATATTGCTTCATGTTTCTTAACAAGGTCAACCTTAGTTCAGATACTGTATAGGGGATTAATTTCATGGGTTGTAATTTTCACGTTTTTCTCTCATCTGACACAATCGCGGTTTCTTGAATTCGCGGAATTTGGTATGTAATAAAAGTTACTTCCCTTGTCTCCATTTAATCCATATGATAGCTACATGTAAACGACATTAATCAGCGTTATGTCTTTCCTTCACGAACAACAGGGTAAGTTATTATTAAATTGTAAGATTTTATAAATAATTAATTAACACTAGTGCAGTTATTAATAGTCCCTAAACGTTCAATGACTTTCCTATATGCTATTACGATGAGTACAGGTGCACCCGAAATCTTCAATACAACGCGGCGAAAAACCATTGGACGGAAATAAAACTTTTTATGTAGTTCTACGAAATAATATCCTTCCACACTTCCCAGTAAGTTCAATATTTATTTGAATGACTTTTTAAACCAAAATGTCGATAAAAAATACATGAACTAATATGCATGAGAATGCAGGTAACAAATACACGTGGTAACATTAGTTACGCACGGGTAATCAAAACCCGTGGTCCACGTGTTTTGATTGATGAAACATGTAGCGTTGGCTATTAAAACAGCTTTTGAACACAAATTATTATCTGCCGATTTGAATTAAAGTAAAGCGTGATAAGTAAAATTAATTGAATGACAGTACTACTCGCAATTACTGAAATGACTATGGACTGCACGTACACCTATATAAATCTATCGTAGTCTATTCTCAAATTTCAAAATAAAACATGGAGATTATTTAAAATTTATTCACTGTTTCTTGAATTTACGGATTTGTTAACACCGTGAATATAGCGAATATTAACACCGCGAATTATTTTCCCCCTATACAGTAGTATACTTCAACATTTGAATACCAGATATATGTAAATGAATATAAAAATGAATATACTTCTCTTTAGCTGTTCCATGTAATGAAAACATTTTCTTTTCTCTCTCATTCTGTGCAAATTTATTGTAGGCTGAAAAATACAGATTCTAGTAAGTGTCCGTGACCATATAAATTAATTACATGTAATAAAATATTTAAGAACAAATTGCAAAGAAACAAGGAAACAAGCATTAACGTTAATATACATATGTATGTATCAAATACAATTCACTCAAAAAAATTTAAGTTCAATGGACCACTGAAAAAAAGAAATTGAAAGCTTTCGAAATAAGAAATCCAAAAGTCATACTCTATGAAACATACAACTTTCAAATATATATACATGTATTTATATATAGTAAAGATTCATGTACATGTATATCAGAATGTTTAGATGCAAGACATAAAATTACCTGAGTGGCCCTCGTAAGCATTGAAGTGGAATATACACTCCATGAAATGGTTAGAAAACATGGCTGGTTTTCTTTGTAACAGGACATGAATGAGGCAATATTCAGCTGAGGAAAAGTAAATATGTACATGTAAGAATAAGTATGATAGGAATAAAGTTAATGCATATATAGCAAATTTGCAATAAATTTAGCTTCTTTACCAAATCAATTCACTATATTTGTAAGTTCATTACATCAAAGTTTGTCACAGCAGTTAAAACTTCATTTTTTTTTTTAAAGTTTTGCTGGAAATCAAAATAAATTTGCTACATCCGTGAATTTGCTTATTTCTTGTTTGTTCTAAGTGAGTTTTACTGTATATAGTCTAATTATATTAAAACCACATTTTTACCAAATTCTGCAATTTCCTTCTTCTCATCCAGGAGAGTTGTTATAAATCGGAAGAAAAGAGCTCCTTTCCATTTTAAGAAGTCCTCCTGTATATACATAGAAAAACTTCATGTCATATTTTCTCACAAAATAATTCTTTCTTTTGTTAATCAGTTAAACATAAAATAATGAAATAGGCATACCTGCAGAAGTCTTGTGATCAGGATGAGGGTTTGTTTACGGACAAGCGGCGCATCATCCTTCAAACAAGCGGCAATGGAGGGCATATACTGCTCAACTGTAGTAGTGTACCTATAGTATCCAACATATCAATTGTCCAGTTAGCTTTATCAAAGTTATACTTAATGCAATCATGCTAGGCACAGCTACATGAAAATCACTGCACAAGTATGATAATAAAATGATACCATACCTGACACACAGGTCACAGAGAATGATGACGATGTTATTTCTGATGGTGGGATCTGGGGAAATCTCCAGCTCTCGGGCCAAGGCTGCCACACACTTCTTAGCTAGATCTGCATTCTGTAGGCACAACTTGCCTGTAAATTCAAATGTGATACATTTTGAGAATGTTTATTCAACTGTGAATTAAAAAAAAACATCACTCATTTCCATCGAAGACTTACCAAGTGCAATGAAGGCAAAGGCTCTGATCCTGTTGGACATTTTTGATCCCCTGAATTGTGACAACTGAGTGAACTGTGTAAACTGAGTTTGTTGGGAAGATCCAGAAATATGAGCCTATTAAAACAAATGCAGTTTATGTATTTGTCACATTCATAATACATGTAGTTTAAGTGTACCATCACTAGGTTTGATAAAAAAAAAATTCATCACTAGCCTTTCTCTGTTATTAAAGGCACAGGGTATTCAAAGTATAAGATGTTAATGAAGATGAAGGGTAAACAAAGATCAAAGAGGATTAAATTATAAAAAAAAAAAAAAAAAACAATACATGTGTGCATCTATGTATTCTGTTTTACCCCAGCACTTTGAGTGGATTCCCCACTATGGTTCCCATGAGAACTGTTGTGAGATGATCCGCTGACATTTTCATGTGGTGCTATAAACAAAATGTTTAGGTTTAGAATTATGTAATTTAAAGCTTGATTTATATTGCCAAAAACTTACAACTAATTACTGTATCAAACATTATTAAATATCAATCAATTAGTAAAATTCACACGATTCATACGAGTACAAATGCCAAAGTTATAATGGTACCTTGGGAGGGTATGACAGTCTGGGAGGGGGCCATTGTGATACAGGGGGCCGCCACCATACTCTGTACAATCAGGTAAATCCGTTTAGGGGTCCTAGCGGGGCACAACTGGGCGATTTCTCCCAGAGTGAAAAGATGACGTATAACCAGATCTTCATTTATCACACCACCTAGAAGGGAAAATATCATAATTCATTGACCATAATAATAGAAATGTTAGAAATGTTGACTATAATACATTATCCATGCAATTTGATGTGCATATAAAAAAGATTGGCATAAAAAAAGAAAACATTTTTCTCTGTAGAAATATGACTTGTAAAATACCATCTTGCTGAAGAATGACTTTAGACAGGTACTTGTCAGATGAGGTCAAGAGGTCAGTGCACCAAGCCTCTCTTTCACTGGCCAATCCTAGAGCTTCAGCCTTAGCTTCACATAACTTTAAAACAAAATAAGTCTTATTAACTAAACTAGAAGTAACAAGCTAAATTAATGATAAAGGGGGTCTGTAGAGTGTAGACTTTAGCTAAAGAAAAAACATAGGTAATCAAAGATTACGAAGCTCACCTCGACGAATGTTATCAGTTAAAGTAATGCAAATCTCACATCATATTTTCTTAATATTTAGTATTCATGCCAATAACAATATTCTTGCAAGTTGTGTTTAACCCCTTACATGGCATATACACATTTCTATGCATGTAGCGTGAAAAACATGTATAGTGTAAACAAATATTCATAACTGTTAATACTGCAGATATCAAGGACTTCAAGTTCTTTTGGATTGATCTGTTCCCAAAACTTAAACCAGGCCCCGGGATCATGAAACAGACTTAGACTTAAGTCAAAATTTCAATTATCTAT
>PRKT01000015.1:2132052-2163868 GCA_003671525.1 Saccostrea glomerata | reverse complement strand
TTTAACCTGGTCACTCATCTAGAAAATGTAGGTCAGATCCAGCATCCGAAGCAAGTCTGGTAGTGTACATCCCTAGATGCATCATCCATGCAAGTTTGGTTTAGCTAGGGCTTATAGTTACTTGGGAATGGACTTGCTCCTAAAACTTTAACCTGGGACGCCGACACCGACGCCGACGCCAACGCCGGGGGTATAGCATAAGCTCATCTCGACTTCGTCGAGGTGAGCTAAAAAATCATTTGTACTTTGTTACCTTGGACAGAGTGTTAATGGTTGAAGATATCAGTTCTGGTGGAGAATCAAACTTCTTCAGTTTGTCTTTCAGGTTCTCTGCAAAACAGAAGTTTGGAAAACATTTTTTAATTCAATATTTCCATGGCAAATACATGAATTAGAAAACATGAACTTTGCATTAATTTTTCCTTTTTGAAGATGAAAATATTTTCTAATACATGTACGGAATCACTAAAGTAATGATTGAACTACAATTACAATACTTCTCATTATCGTGCAGTAAAGAACGTGAAAAATGAGTATTACAAAAACTATTTACATGACAGAATATATATTTTTGTTTTATCTTAACAATAATTCCTACACTACATCACAATTATAGTTATGCATGTAGAATAAATGAATTACCAATTAACAAATCTCTTTGATCTGCAGGAATATGTTTGGCACAGCATCCCATCACCGTCAACACCCTCTGAAGTGTGTAGTACTCTGTTTCTGAAATGCAAAAGAAATTTTTATAAAATTCCGAGTCATGGAGCAGACATATGAATTCTTTTTTTAATTTCACTGTTTATACCATTTGTACTGCCAGCATGTTTCTCCCAGTATTTCACAATGAATCCATGACTGAACTTTTGCACAGCTGGAGCCAGTTCAGCTAGCAACATCCAGGCGGCCTGAAACATGGCATGGGAAAATCAGCAGAATATAGACAGTTTTCCTATGACATATTTTGCCTCAGAGTTATTCCCCTTAGCTGCCATCTTGTAGGGCAAAGTAGTGATTTTCCTCTTTGAGTAACCAATTTTAAACATGCATGCAAGAAATATTAGGGAAAATATTTACAATTTTAAAATTATGAATGAATGGAGGCTTTAACAAATATAAATTCATTAGAAAAATAGAGTTATCTTTACCTCAGTAACCAGTTTAACAAATTGAACTTGGTTGAATAATGAAGGGACCTACAATATGGCGGCTATGGGGAATAACTCTTGTGTAAATCACCTCTATGGAAAACACTCTATACTGAGCATCTAATATCCAATACAAAATTTGCAGAACAAAAAGTTTCAATAAAACTTCCACTTATCTTGTGTTTAATTTATTTGCCTTTAGAACTAATACCAAAGCTGGCATTTTGCAAAATCCAAGTTGGAACAGTTTTACAAATATTTCGATAACATGTATACATGTATTTACACAGACCTCGTTATTCTTTGTCTCAACATGGGACTCTAAAGATGTGATGAGATTTGATTTGATCTTCCCTACACGAGCCCAGTGTCTACATGCCTTCTGTAGGTATCGCCTGTAAAATAACATGTATTTAATACTACAATTGTATGTCTTAAATATAAAATACATACACAAACACATACAAGTAGGGATCACAGATGATCTTTATCCTACCATACCTTAAATCACAGCTTTCAAACTGGGTCATGATTTCTAAAATGTTCCAAACAAGGTCATGGCCCTCATCTTTTGATCTGAAAACCAGACACATGTTTAATTTTACTTAAACATTAAACTGCTATTATTTCATGTAAATGAAATTTTACTCATAGATGTACACATACCATTTCTTAATCTTTACACCCACCTAGTGAAGGGGACAATGTTGTTAAGGATAATTTCTTCCAGAGTCTCCATACATTTCTCCTGTAGTGTTGTCTCTCGGTCAATGACAAGGGGAAGAACTCCATCCAGCCAACACCTAAAAAATATTCATACACATTATACTGATCGAGGGCCAATCCTGTATCAAATCAAGATTAGAAATTAAACAAAATGTTATATCCAGTGACTCACTTTTGTAGAGGTTTCTCTGTAGGCATAGAGAACAGAAGGTCCGTTAGACTCTGCATGGCCTGTTTACGAACAGACAGGGCTGGGTCACGGCATCTCTCAACTAACACATCCAAGTCCTACAATATACATGCCATCTAAATATTTCAAATACATGCCTGTTCATGTAAACATCATTAGCTGATTTTCTTTTTACCAAGGCATTTTCTTAAAATATGTTAAACAAACATCTGCAAGATAATCTGTTAACCTGTCTTCTGTAATCTGGAGCCTCAAACTTGATGACACATTCCAGGGCTTGTAGGGCAGCCTTCCTCACGTTAACCTTCTCATCTCGAGCCCGTCGTCTCAACATCGAGAGGACTCCCTGCTCATCAGGAAGGTCTGCAATATACATGTTTATATTATTGTTTTGGTTTTTTTTTCAATTAAGGGCACAAAGATCACGAAGATGCTCAAATATTTTTCTGTGTTCAACACAATCATAGAGATTAAGAAAATATTTTGCTTCATGTTTTAAAAAAAATTGTATTAAATTATTTCAGTCAGATTACAGATAAGATTATATTTACGCTTGAGAAACAATTTCAAAACTACAGTAAATTTGCAGTTTAATAACATAAGACTATACTTACTGGGGTTAAAGGGTGTTAGGACCACTTGATGGAAGGGGGTCTTTGGGGGAACCCGTGGGGCAGGATTGACGGGGGTTTCATCATTCCCCTCCATGGGCTGTGCATTTTCTGATGTTTTATCTGTACTAGCATCATTCACAGTCACTAAAACAGATAATTTATTTCCATCAGCCAATACCTTACTTAGTTACAAATGTCTGTTAGGATGGTCATCAGAGCTACATGTACAGTGTACTCGGTTTACATATACCGAGTACATTTGAGAACAAGGACAAGTACACATACATTATATCTCTACAAATACATTAAAGAAAGAGAAAAATCATGTGTTTATTTACAATGAATATTGCATGATATTAAAAACTTTTTAAAATTTTTTTTTAAAGTACTTGCATGTATTTGTAACAATTTAATGTTTGTGACTATGTGTACTTGTCCTAGTTTTCAAATGTACTCACATTTACTTGATACAATTTAAAAGTAATGAATAATGTTAGTGAGTCTAACATCCAATCTGCTTAAACACCTTCATTCTGTAACCAATACCTACTTTCAACCATGGACTGTGCCCTGTTGCCCATGTCGGGGGTGGGGATCAGATGTGGGGCATGAGCCGGTCTGGGGCCCACCACGGGGGTGACTATCTCCTTCAGCGTGTTCTTTATACCTATGTCTGCAGTGGTAAAACACTGGGAGAAAGCTGTAATGGCTCGTGCTCTGACACTACAAGTTGTAAAATTATCTCTTCAGGATTTGTTTGTTTGAGAAATTATAAAAGATGAAAGGGAGATTGTCATAAAACACATTTATTTATTGTGTAACTTACGTTGGGGCAGCGTCTGAGCACCTGTCCAATAAAATCCCAAGCAGGGAAGTGTGCTTCATATAGGAGGCTGTCTCAGGTGGGATATTACCTAATAGATCAAGAGAAATTAATGAAGAAATCTAGAATATACTGTACTAGAGATCAATATTTTTTTACATTACCTTATTAATTAGACATTGTTTGGTATTTATAAGAAAAATAAAGCTTCATGAAATTGGTTATTACTGTATACAATCTTCAATACAATTGTAGTTCAATGGCAAGTCCATGCAAGAATGAAATTTTCATGATCACCAGGTAAGAAATAAATCTAAGTACATTTGTATTTTGACTGAAACAGAAAGTTGCTAGCTGCCATATATCAAAATATTTGCAAAATCAATTCATAAAGCATGTTTCTATTAATAAATGCATACAGTAAATGTATAAGTATACAGGCTTAGGCTGAGGAAAACTTTAAAAAGAAATAAACAAGCATTTACCATCAACTTCCCTCTCTGGTGAGTTAAGTAACAAAGAAACAACCTCCAGGGTGAATGCTCTGTTATTCATCTGCAAAAATTTTACAGTAGTTTGATTCACTTATTATCCAAAATTTCCTTCAATAACAGCATTGATCAAAACACAAAATATAAAGTAATTTCAATTTTTAAGTAAAATTTTGAAAAGGTTATTATCTTATCCAAGCTAGTTCAAATTGTAAAGCCATACGGAACAATTACAAATTCAAGTAAACTTTTATTAACACTGCAAATACATTCAACTAATTGATTTATGCATACCTTTGCATGCTTAGACAGCCGGTAAAACCATTCTACCATTTTACCATACTGGTCACTGGGCATCTCCTGAAGGATACTAACCACTGCCTGCAAATACATGTAGATAAATCTGTAGTTATTGAACAGTAATAATGTTTTTCTGTGCAAATGATTTTCAAAAACAATTTTTTAAACAGTATAAAATAAAATCCATGGATTTTATTATGGTGCAAATTGATTTAATAACAATCATCACTGAAGCTTCCTCTGACCACTTCGAATTGGAAGCACTTATCAGTAATAAGTACACCAGTATGTAGATCTTTATAACTTCTAAATTATTGCATTATGAATTTTTTTTCATATATAGTTCATGTACGTTTATACACAAAATACATGAACTCCATTTTAATCATTTATATTTACATACATGTACAGTATGTATAATTTGTTAATTTTTCGTACACACTGACCTGCATAAACAAGTACTTACTTGAGCCACCTTTGTGCGATACTCTGCTCGATCAGTAACTTTAGTACACAGGTGTTGTAGAAGTGTTCTTATACTGGACAGGGAGCGGGCCTCCGACTTCATCAGATATCTACATGTAAATCAGATCAAAACATTAATTTTAGGGGTTTTTTTGTTTTGTTTTTTTTCAAGGTCTTTGTTCTTCATTCCTATTTTTGCAATATTTTAAACAAAAAAATGTCTTAATTCATTTAAAGATACATGAACAAAATGATTTGATTAAAAAAACTGGAAAATGAATAGACACTGACATGATGAAGTTTATGGCTTGATCTCTTGCCATCTGGACAGGTCGTGGGATAGTCTGGGCTGCCACGCGGTTGTCCCCCATCAACATCAACAGGTTAGCAAGAAGACATTTACAAATCTAAAAATCAATGAAAAAGAACTCATTTTTTTGCAAAATGTAATGTTTAACAAAAGATTAGAACAGATTGTTCAATTAAGGGTACCCTTCACTTACTGCATTGATAACTGTATTCACATGCCCATGTAGAGGCTGACTAAGAAGTTGTAAGCCCTAAAATGTGAATTCAAAATCATTAGCTTTAAATACAATAGACTAGACTGATTTAATCTGCTTCCAGAATTCAAGTTTCTAAATTCTTACAAGTCCAAAAGAATTATTGTAGTTTTGACACCATATGTACATATACATTGTAGTTACCTTATAAGCAAGCCCTGCAGTTGGCATGTTTTTCAAATGTCTTTTCTCACTACAAACACAACAAATATTGTTTTGATTATTTGTAAAATAATTATAAGCTAAACCTTATAAATGTACATTTCTTTATTGATCTCATAGTTTGACATGAGTACAAAATGTTACAAATTCAAAGAATTATCTGATGAACACACAACTAATTTGCAACATAAGATATCAACTAACCAGCTGGTAAAACTCTGAAAATTTCCATCAAAGAGTTCTGGCCCCTGTCTGGTCAGGGTGGAGAGCACCTGTACTGTGTGGTAGGTGGAAGATTCCGACTGTCTAAGGGAGGTAACAATCAGTAGATTGACCAAATCCTGGCAAAACATTAATAAAGAAGAATAATTCATAACAACTAGAGGCACCTTTTGTTAGAATTTAGATAACTGAAATTTGAAAATCATATCCAATTAGTGCTCAAGCATGAAAAAAAAAGACTCAATGAATATGAGACCTCTAAAGAAAACAAGAAAGATTCAGTTTAACAGCTAGGAAAGCATCAGTTAAATTTACAAACAGAAAATACTAGAACACTTAGTGACTTACATATTTTAAAGAAAAACTGTCACTTGTAATGGATTAAAATTGAGACTTTTATTGTATTAAATACATACACCATGCTGGTACATTTACTAATAAGGCTGAATTACCTGTAGGGCTGACAGACACAGTTTGTTAAGTTTATTAATTTCTTGAGGAGACATGTCTTCTTCAATATTACTGTCATCTTGGAATTCCTGTTTTTAAAAATGAAAACAGCATTCTCTCTATATTGCTTATTGTTAAAGAATACACAGGTGTACTTAGCATGTATAAACCATAAACAAGGTTTTTGCAATAATTTTTTTTTAAAGTTCTGTTTTTAAATGGACATTATTGTGTATGCACTATATTATCAAATACATATAATCATGATAATTGTAACATTTATGCTCTGTAATTATTTGAACACTGTACATGGTATAGGTACCTCTATACTGCCAGTAGAGTCTCTTGACCTCTGTGTTTTGTTGGCTTTGTTCTTCTTCCTCTTTTGACTGCAAGCAGGTGAGACACTTTTCTTTCTTTTCCCTGTCCCTAAGTGTGAAAGATACAAAATTAAAATCAAAGTCCTTGAATAATTTTGAAAAAAAAATTGTTGATGAGTAAAATTATATTTGTACCTTGTGTCTTCAATTGTTTTAAATTATCCACACATTTCTCAAACAAAACTGGATGGAAGATTTTGAATGCTGTACTTCCTACAAAGACAGAAAATCAGATGCAAATTAGAGTGGGACTCTCCAAAAATGAAAAATAGTTTATCATGTAAGGTGATAGAGTGGGACTCTCCAAAAATGAAAAATAGTTTATCATGTAAGGTGATCAAATGGTGAAACGATCTTATTTTTAAAATTTAAACCTGGAATGGTCAACAGCTTGAAATAATTGCAGGCAGACAGTAAAGCAGCCTCTTTTTGTTGAACACTTGATACTTTCTACAAATTGAAAAATAACACCAATTTATGCACTTATATTAAATGTATCAATATTTTATCTTTGAGATAATCTTTACTATTTCAACACCCAACCTTGCATATAACAAACTGCAATTAACATAAAAACATTACAACCTGTATAAATTCAGATCAGCAAGATCTTACATAATGTTAAAAGTTACATTCTTTACCTTACTTCCATTTTCCACTAAATATGCCAGGAGTGCTATCAAGTTTTTGTGAGAAAAGTCATTCTCTACCAATACCATCCAGAAACCTTCAAGTAAAATATCATTAGCATTTATTGTTTATAGGGTAGGTTAAGTATATCAACACTTTTAATGTTCCAAAATGATTCTCTTTTATAGCTTCTTATGCATCTTTGTACTTACATGTATAAAATATGTATGTCACAATTTACTTAATATACAGCAAAGTGCTCAAAACACACTTTTAATACAGTACTATGAACAATCAAATTTGAATTGTTACATTAACTTCTTTTTGTGCTGCACATAGCTACATGTATGCATCTACCATATTTCAAGTCTAAAGAAAAATATTTAAGCATGCTGTAAACTAGCATTTACCTTCCCCTTCTTGGCCCTCTTTATTATCAATCCAGTCATCCATGACAGATAACAGGGGATACAAGTTTTGTACATGGTACTCATTCTCCAAGATGTCAGACTCCACTAAAGGCTCTAATTCAGGAAATTCTGCAAAGTCATTGTCCCAACAGGATTTCACCCACTCTGTAAAACAAAGAGGAAACAAGTGCAAACTTCACCGAGTTTATTCCCTTTACAGCTTACTGATGAAAATAGTTTCTTCGGTAGCATAAAATATTATTACTACATGTAGCTGCAGAACTGTAGCTCTCTGCTTGAGAAAATTCACAGATAAAGAGAGCTTCAGATCTGTTCATTGTAAAAACCTTTGATTTGCACTGCTGCTTATTTCTCACTCGCTTTGGATATTTTTTGTATTTTATGCTTTCCCCGCTTTAACAATTGTGTCCAATAATTAATGGTATACTTTACTCCTATTTTTGATACCTTTTTTTATTTTTACCTTTCAATGGTATCAAACAGCTCTTTATGGGTTTGGAATGTCAGTTTAAAAATTCCCTATTCTGACATCCATGTTTTGGACCAAAATAAGATAAAATACTTGTTGAGAAAATGCTAATAAAAGATTCAAACATTGTATTGCATATTGTCTGAACAATATGAATAAAAAAGACATAAATAAAACTTGGACGTGTTATTTCAGAAAAACAACATTAGGGACACCTCAATGCATCATTTGAATTACTTCAACATGTTCAATATGATAGT
This sequence comes from Saccostrea glomerata, assembly GCA_003671525.1. Taxonomy (NCBI): domain Eukaryota; kingdom Metazoa; phylum Mollusca; class Bivalvia; order Ostreida; family Ostreidae; genus Saccostrea; species Saccostrea glomerata. The sequence goes on along the minus strand of PRKT01000015.1, from coordinate 2,155,538 downwards.
GTCAAAAGTCATACATGTAGTGATTATGACTAACTACTGATGGTAGTTGAAACTGTTGAAAGGTAAATAAAGTATCAGGAATAGTCCTGAGTAAAATATATGGTCAATTATCAGATACTATTCTCAGAGTGTGGAAAAGCATAAAACACAAGAAAATATACAAGAACAAGACACGAATCGACATATATAAAAAAAGGTCCCCTCAAAATTTCTTACCCTCTTTCAAGCTCTCTTTATTTCTGCTTTCTCTGTCCAAATTTTCTCAAGCATACAACTACTTTATCAAATAGAAAATTTTCTAAACATTTACTCTGTAAATTTCAATAGGAAATTACACCAGTTTATTAATGAAAATACACTAATACAGCTGTAATACCATGGGTTAAAAAGTCAAATGAATTTTCATTACAGTATAACAAGTTCAGTAAAGAAAGGGGGTAGATTTTTTTCCTATAAGACAAGTTTGCATTTTCTTCTCAATGATCAAAACCCAGCAAAACTACTTAGTCTACTATTCAGGTCCCTGTGACAATGATCAAGATGACACTGACAGATAACACTCTCTTTAATTATTGATTCCTCTGGCAAATTAAAAGAAAACAACCGTAATACCTTCTCCTAAACTTTGAAGGGAAAATGCTGACAGTGTTTCTATAGTTTTTGGAAGACTCGCCATCACCTAGATCTTCGATTTAAATATACAGAATTCTATCAGTTTTCAATTTCCCCGCGCCATTTCCTAACTTCCGGTAAGTTTCAATTTATTATGTCGTACGTCAACAAAGTCGACTGTATTGCGGACGATGATATTGTTCATTTAAAGTTAGAGATTCGAAAAATTCTTGATATACATATATTAATATTTATATGGATTTTCGAGAGATAACTCGTGTTTTCACTAAAGAAATAATCGGAAACCGTAAAATATTTTAACCCCTCCCCACACACAAACAAACAAAATCCTTTTTACGGATAACATTCCAAAGCTTTTATGAGTTTCACGGGGGGGGGGTATATTTATGGAAAAAAAACAACAAAAATGTATTTTAAAAAAACAATTTGACGGTCTGCAACTAAAATGAAATAATTTCTTGCATGTTTTAAAAATATACAGGGAAAATTTCGTTGAAGTTCAATGTATGACACATGCACGAATCACAATATCGAAGCAAAGTAATTGTGACGTCATAATCAACAACATACTAACGACACACAAACTATGTGTGACGTAACAATGAGTTACAGTCATTGCCTTGGGGCCCTGTAAAGATCATTGGTCTTTTTCAGAGTTGCTTTGCCAAAAATAACAAAGTAGGCGTAATGAAGGAGATGGAGGCGTACAAAAGTACGACGTACAATGGTTACAGAGGAAGTAACAAAAAAGAAAGGCGGTGTGGCCTTTGATCTCACCTTCGTTTCAGAGGAAACCCCAAAGATGTCTCCACCTATATTGCTTGAAAACAAAAAGGAGGATTTTGAGAAATGGAGAGGTAGGTATACACGTACATCCATTCAATGAGGTTATAGTTTAAAAATATATTTATTCATAGAAATGGATTCATTGAGGTTATTTCGACTAAAACTTTTTTGCCCAATGCAGTAGGTATCAGTTTGCTATCATGTTGTAATTTTTGAATTTACCAAAATTTACTCTCCTCTCCTTTCAAAAAACTGATATTCAAAGGTTTAATAAACTAATCATTTTCAAGCATATTTCATGTATCGTGTTTTCTTATTTGTGTGGAAAAAATGTGTGTATACACTTTTTGCACTGCATTGAAGCATAAATGGGACAGGAAACATTATAATGTGTTATTTTTTAGCAGTACTGAGGTACTTATGCTATGGCTTGCAAAATCAATCGTTTTCCTAGCTTTTGAAGAACTACTCAATTCAAATACGATCAACATCATCAGGTGTGTTGATTCTTTTGATAATATGAATTTTAGAATTTTTTCCACACTCTCTGTAAATAAACAGTACCGATCCAAAAATAAAATGCATAGCACTTAGAGGCAAGGAAACAAATCAAATATCTACATGTAATAAATTTTAAAAATCGTCAAAAATCAGGTACCTCTTTGAATGAGAAGAGATGGGGCTTTCGTATTTCACATGTACATTACCTGTGGCAATAGACCTTTCCATATATGTTATGATTTTGTACCCCGTGACCTTGATGTTTGACCCACTTTCAAACATTTTAACATTACTTTAAATTTGTCATAACTTTTGAAAGAGAAAATACTAGTAGGGTTTTTATATTACCCGTGAAGCACCTTTCTAATTTAATGTTATTTTTCCATACAACTTTTGGTTGAGAAAAGATATATAAGGCTTTCATATTTTTGACAACTGCAAGAACATGTGACAAGATGTTTCCGAACATGCTATGATTTTTGGCCCCTTGACCTTCATGTTTGACCTAATTTTCAAAGATTTCACTTTGGTGATTATAATAATTTTTGAATCATGTCATCTCACCTGGGGGGGGGGGGGGGGGCACGATTTTTTGAATTTGCTTGTTTTATCTTAAGTTCCCAAACAATCCCAATATCTCAAGATATTTGTCTTTTTTGTATTACATTGTTAATAGTTTTAAAAGAAGAAAGAATATCAAGTACCAGTATCCACAGTTGTAATTACTATAGCTAAATATATTACCATTCTTTTCTCGCAATATACACTACAGGATATACTGTATCTTATAAAATATTTGACATAATTATGTCTTCCTCCATTTTGTGAAATGCTTGATGGGCGGGAAGAATATAGTGTACAAGGTGACAGATTATGTACGTATAACAATGTTTGTTTTTCCTTCCACGATAGGATAATAAATGGAATAGCACGTTTTTTCATACTTATTGTTCGGCCATTATATACCGGGTACATACTGAATTGTCGATGGATTTTTCCGTTATTTCCCGATCATGAAAAGTAGCACACGGCAGTTGTGACTGGTCGGCAGAGGATACTCACTCCTATACATGTGTATAACACTTAATCCCATCTCTGATTTTTCGGAGGTCCGTGTTTGCTCTGCTCCTATTTTGTATGCTCTATTGTCTTTGAGTATATTGTTTAAAGTCCCTCTCGAGAATTTTTCACTCACATGGAGACTCCACCACTTGCTGGTGGAGAGCTGCAAATTTTGTCCTATACACGGCACTCAGGACTATTGAGCACGGAGGGATCATTTTCGTGCCACCACCTACTGCAACACGGGACATCGATTTATACGGTCTCATCCGAAGGACTGGTCTCCACGTCCCACAGTGGGATTCGGGCGATTCGCGACGTTGGAGAAGTTGAAATCATCTCGCTTGCCATACGATTTAGTTATTCGTCTATTGTGAGTAAAACATCCAAATTGGAAGCAGATGTGGCAGACTCTGAGATGTCTTTTTCTGGGATATATTTACATCCACTGAATATTTTCTTCTTTATTTCTTAAAAAAACCCATTGCGTTCATCACTGCATGAACTACATTAGGCATATCACCTGTACAGATTTCTTGATCAGTGGCCTTAATCCATCAATGAAACGTACAAAGACGTTCGCATCATTAACACAATAACAAATATTTTTAATCCTACTTAAAATGATAATTTAAAAATATTTTTTCTGCAACAGCTGCTTCCGTTCATTCCAGTAATAACAAACAAAGAAAGCGTTTTATTGTTTAAATAACGAATTAAGGTGTCAAATAAATTAAAAATTGTGATAAATGATTAATACATCGTCGCGGTATATATCTAAACGTCGACTTGAAGGAGATAACGAGTAGTAATCAAGCTCAAAAATCTATATAAACAAAACAAATCAGGAATAATGCAAACGCGGACCTCTAAAACAATATACACGAACCTCTAAAATAACAACCAAGAACCTCTAAAACATGAAGCACTAACCTCTATAAACATCAGAGGGGCGAATAGGTGACACGGAGAAGTAAGCATCTTTTGTTAACCTGTCACTCTGTGCTTATGCCTCTTGTCATGATGCGAAACTGACACTACAATTTAGCGTGTATAAATAATGGTGTAACAATTTCAATGATGTTTCACCAATTCAGTTTCAGTCCTACGTTGATATGGATATATACATCTCGAAATAAAAGACACCACAGAGTCTGGGTCATCTGCTTGATATTTGGGTATTTTATTAGAAAAAGATATAAATGACCATGGTCAATTTAGATTTCTTGATACCGTAGCGACTTCAAATCATTTTCCCGCCATTCCGTGCGCTTTAAATTTTAAAACTCCATGTCAGAAGAAAGCTAAAGACCCCTGATATTGCTTATTCTGTTGGAACTCTTACAATTTAGTCAATTAAAAAATATATTTGTCTATAATATGTCATATCAAACTTATTATGAAGATATGTACGTGTTGATTAAGAGCTATTTTTAAAGTCTAGGTCTAAAAAAAAAAGAAGAGTTTTATTCCTGAATCTTGATGAATTTTTTTTAAAATTTTATTATCGATTCATGCTGAATTGTTTGAATTAACGAGGTTGGCTCCTGATATTTAATGTCATAAACTTTTTTTAGTCAAGTATATTTTTAGTATCTACACACATAGCTTAATTAGATATCAAATCAAAAATGAGGGTCAGTAATGAATATGAATTTTGGTGCTACATGTACAGTACATTTAATATGACCTTTTTGCACTGAATTTTGTGTCTTATTAAAAAATTACATCTCCGACGTTTTGCCTCCAATATTTTTATCCAAATGAAGCAATGGAACAAAATAAACTACATGTATTAGTCAATTAAAAAAAAGACACTTTAAAATTGTGACTAAGAAAAATTTTCCAATTGCTTCGCATAATGAACTATTTGACCTCTCTGCACTCAAAAAATGTTATTTTTCTGGCACTGAAAATTTAATAAGCAAGAAAATTATTTCAAAGTCTTAAACTTTTGCTGAATTTAAGCAGATAGGTAAAAGTTATATTAAAATAATAGAAAAGAACATCAAATGTATATGATGTATATTTTTAGATATTACAAAAAAAGTGTCAATTTTGTGTTAAAGTTGGCTCAGTTTTTTCCTGGACTTTCAGAATATATTTACTATATTTGTCAGAATTCGTTGAAAGAATTCATAAGAAATAATTTAATAGATATTTTTAAATATCTTTCGCTGCAAAAACAAATTTGTGAGCAACCAGCATGGAAAAATAGGAATCTAGAATTAACAATACATTTAGTTCAAAATTTGGGAATAAATTATCATTTTCTTCTAAAGAACCTTCCCCCACAATATATATAGTTCCTGGCTTAATCGTACTTGAATGGAATTTAATCGCGTTTTTTTTTTCATCGAATATAGTTCAATTGCATGTCAATGTAGAATCCATATTTGATGTTAGAACTTAAAAATGATGCAGAATTTTAGAAATAAAGAACCGGACCAAAATCTGCTCAAAAGCTCAGGATCGAACCGCCTTAAAATTAAAGCTTTAGACCGTAACAATCCACGAGTGTTAATTATTCTTAAGATGTCTATTTCTTTATAATCCTCGGGGTATACTTCAGTGAATATTATTGCTTTTATATGGTAGCACATCATTAATGCTAATTCCAAATATTGAAATACAGTGACAAAAACTCAGAATTCAAAGACAGTAATATTTCATTAATTCCCTATGGTTATTTCAAATGGAATGTTTCTAGGAACATTTCCTCGGGATTTTGATTATCGATATTTTCTCAGTAAGGTCAACATCGTTTAATAACCATGCATTTGGTTAAGCTGATTAATGAATCTAATATTTATTTTTTTTTTCAAGAGAAAGTTTCTTATCGCACCACAAAAGGGTTGATAACCCCCCCCCCACCCCCCCCCAATTTACTTATTAAAACATTAAAATTTCACATGAATGCGTTTTTCTTCTTTCATCAGTTAATGAAAATACAATCTCAGCTCGCTTTTAAATTCTATTTTTTTCAAATTACTAATGTACAACGTTTATCTATTTCTTTTAATTATTCAGTACACTAAACCCAGAACTGTTTTACATTCAGATATAAATATGAGCAACCTGAAATTGCTTTTAATGAGGAGAATAAATTCAAGTCTAGTTTCAGTAAAATATAATGAATTTGCATCCCATTAAATGCACTAATTTACATGAAACATATGGAGATAACGAACAGTATTCAAAATCAAAAGTCCATAAAACAATACAAAATATGGAGCAGAGCAAACACGGACTTCCAAACATCGGAGGTGGAATCATGTGCCATGAAGGAGTGAGCACCCCCTGCCAACCGGTCACACCCATCGTGTGTTCCTTGTCATGATCGGGATTCGGGAAATAATGGAAAATCCTACGTCAATCAATATATAAATAATGGACTATCAATTAGTATGAAAAACGTCAGTCAGCATTTGACTCAATTATAAATTGTATTTGCTGACAAGGTCATTGTATCAGCCATAACTTACGAAATGCTGACTTTAAACGAGACTGCTAATATTCTTGTTTCATCAATTTGTTGGTCAATAATTTTAGAAATTGTTCATACATAGAGCATGCTCTTGCGTATCGAATCAACTGAGTGAGATATATAATTCCGTATGAAGGTGATGAAGGTATATTGTTGCCTAAGGAAGGGAAGGTGACGATAGAAAAGTTATAAAGCCATCACGTTTTTCATATAGCTTGGTTATTAGTATACCATTAACGTCTTTTTCAAGTAAAATATACCTACATCTCAAAATGTGCGTAAGACTCTGTCATTGTGCAAATGATGACAGGTATAATAGTTTGAAACACTTTAAACCGAATCATTGACTGTTCCAAAGTTTGCCCGCATTTTCACATTTATCAGAAGAAAATCTTAAAACACCAAGCAGTAAAATAATGTGTGATAGTTCAATGCTATATATATTAGCTAGATTCAGTAGATTGACATACAATTTACTTAAACCAACAGTATGGCTGCGTCAACGTATATCAATTTGGTTGTGATTGTTGGTGTATGCAATGGATTCCTATTTGGGCGTAAGTGTCTTCTACTCATCTATTCAAAATTTCTGAAGATTTCATATTTTGTTTTAATATTTCTAATCTTGACATATACCGGTATCACTTAATATGAGACGCACTATAAATTAATACATTGGGTTTTGATTTTTTTTTTACAGCCAAGTCTCACCCTTGGGATGGTTTGAAAGGTAAATGGATGCTTGGGTATTCTGCTCAATTACACTTTCATAAAAAGTAGAATTCCGATGTTTAGAACTTAGAAATACTATAAACGCACAAAGTAGAGTGAGTGTTGATGCTGATGGTAATTATTTACAGAATAAATCTAGTAGGTGCTTGTTTTGGAGTTCGGTTTTTGGTCACAATCTTTAAAAGAAAATGTGTCCAAAACAAGAGATTTGGTGTGTTTGACATGATTTTCTTTAAATTTTTTTGACATGATGGATATGTTCAGACTGCTCTTATCAATCGATAATGACACCTGATTCAAACCTCTGATGTTTTAGAGTTCCGTGTTTGCTCTGCTATTGAATTTAATTGTTTGAGTGGATTTTTGAGCTTGATAACTTTTCATTATCTCTATATTTTTTGTAATTTATTTTTAAAAAGGAAATAACATATATTTACATTATAACTATTAGGTATTTATCTTTATATATATATATATATCCCGAAAAAAAGATATTTGAACAGCGATGCATACGTAAAAAAAGACAATTCATTTGTAGAGATTTTATTCAACCCTTTCAGTGACTTGGGGTATAAACCCCCTCAGTAGTACAAACTTTGCCAACATGCCCAGAACAGAGGCTGATGCCAAACATCAAGGCTTTACAATGATATCTGGATGTGGTGAGTAGATGATATCTGTAAAATCGATGTTAATGGACTTAATGATAATATCTGGTTGTTTTTACTAGAGTCTGTTGATGATTTCAATTTCAATTTTGATTTTATAATAACTATGATATCTTCATGTCACCTCACCATCTGCCTGTTTATCAATTAATATGTACGTTTCTGTGACCCATATGATATCATATCATATATATCATATAGATATCATATGTTGATTACATTTGACCTCTAATATAATGGATATAATGATCGTTTGAAGTGCTGAATTATAATATACCATGGTTGTCAGGATTAATGCAAATATCTCAAATTTTCTATATTTACCATAAGTTTAAAATCTTTTAAAACTCTTAAACCAATTTTAATTCGATCTCTATAAATTTGATCGAAAGAATAGTATTACATAAAGATTTATACATTTATGTACATATCTTCATTTCGGCTCAATCGATGGAATTCATTAATCTTTTGGCTTTAGGGCATCCTAACTTCCTCGGAAAGAGATACATGAAGAATAACGACCCCGCCGTCATCTTGATATACGACATTCACGGTTACATCGCTGGTATTCAGGCTGGGGTACTGTATCTACGTTGATAAGAGAAATTTTATAGAAAAACACGGCACTGAAAATTTAAGATATTTTTTCAGGAAATCGTGCCAATTTGTTAAACACAAATAATTTTTTGATGTGGTCAAGTATTCTCAATCTTTTTATTTGTTTTCCTTTAATTTGTTAAAGTAATATTGAACATTCTTTCTGTATATGTGGTCACGCTGCAAATTGTGTATGCATGTTCATAGGTACCAACAGGCCTAAGCAATGGTTACCCGGAATCAGGTCTTCAGAATCATCCATTGGTCAGAGATGGTGACAAGCATTACATTACAGCCTATTTTGTAGCACCAAGTATGCAATGTTTTATACTTTATATGAGTTTGTTGAGTTTTATTATTTTCACCATAAAATGTACGGTGTAATATTTGACATTTTAATTTTAAAAAAGACAAAAAGAATTTTTTTTTATATCTATGTTTGTTTTCAGATTCGATATGTACACATGGACGTACCGCCGCTCAGTTTAGCCATCAGGGTACAGGAACCGATCTCTACATACAGAATAGTACTGACCCTATGGCCTCCATCAAAATACCACATCGAGAATCCGACATTGGATCTACATTGTGGGTCAAAGGCCGCTGCTTCCCTGCCATGGGTAACTTTTTCATTTTCTAATTTATGATAATTTTAATTCTGGTTGTAATACACTTTTGATTGGCCAAAAAAGTAATTTATACTGTGTAACCTAGATTGCCTACATCAAAATGACATGCGTCAAAAATTTGTTAATACATGTATTAATCCGCTTGACATTATAGAAAATTAAACATCGGCCGATATATAAATTCCATAGACTGTGTTTTTGTGGTAGTAAGGGTTTGTCTCCAATGTGAAATAAAAATACATAAGAAGATAATATAATTAAAGACATCGAGCCTCATAAAGAACAGATATATAATCTAGTAAAATTTACAAGAGGCCCATGGATCACATCGCTCACCTGAGCATTGTGGCCCCGCCCTATCCCCAGGGTCATGATTTGAACAAACTAGAATCTACACTACCTGAGTATTCTTCCATATAAATATGATTAGTCATGGCTTTGCTATTCTTGAGAATAAGATTTTTAAAAAAAAATTCCTATATATTTCTATGTAAAACTTTGATCGGCTTTTTTGGCCCTGCCCTATCTCCGGGGTCATGATTTGAACAAACTATAATCTTCACTATACCTGAGGATGCTTGCATATAATTATGATTAGTCATGGCTCGGATGTTCTTGAGAAGAAGATTTTTAAAAGGTTTTTCTATATATTTCTATGTAAAACTTTGATCGGCTATTTTGGCCCCGCCCTACCCCTGAGGTCAGGATTTGAACAAACTTGAATCTTAACTACCTTAACTACTTAGCGTCCATATAGATATGATGAATTATGGCTTTGCTATTCTTGAGAATAAGATTTTTAAAGAATTTTTCTATATATTTCTATGTAAAACCTTTGATCGGCTATTTTGGCCCCGCCCTACCCTCGGGGGTCATGATTTGAACAATTTAGAATCTACACTACCTGAGGATGCTTCCATATATAAATATAATCAATTATGGCTCCGAGGTTCTTGAGAAGAAGATTTTTAAAGAATTTTCCTTATATTTCAATGTAAAACTTTGATCGGCTATTTTGGCTCCACCCTACCCCCAGGGGTCATGATTTGAACAATTTAGAATCTACACTACCTGAGGATGCTTCCATATAAATATGATCAATTACAGCTTTGCTATTCTTGAGAAGAAGATTTTTTAAAGAATTTTCCTATATATTTCTATGTAAAACTTTGATCGGCTATTTTGGCAACGCCCCGGGGGGTCGTGATTTGAACAAACTTGAATCTACACTACCTGAGGATGCTTCAATCTAAATATGATGAATTATGGCTCAGATGTTCTTTAGAAGAAGATTTTTTCTAATCAGAAAAATATTCTTCCTTCTTTATTATGAGAGGTCATTGTCAATCTTAAAATATTTCTAAAAAATAAATATTTTTCAGTACGATTCTGTTAATGTATTACATTTAGCACGTAAGTTATTTGGTGGGATTGCTTTTTAGCAAATTAGCATAGATTTAAACTAGCACATTTCTACATATATGTGCAAATCATTGAAAGCTAAATGCAATACGTTTACAATATAACCTTGGGTGAAACGATAATGTGGAGACTTACATTTACATTGACTTCAGAGTCTCTTTGTTATTTACTATAGAGGTGATTTGTTTAGTAGTTTATAGGTGTTTTGATCATTTGTTTAGTATTACTGCTGGTACGACAACACTGTTGGACAACACTGCATATACCTTGTTCTTTATACTACTTCAACTTTGTTATTTATTTTGCTGGTGTTCATTATTGATATGCAATTACTCCTGAAACATCTTTTCTTCACTTTAGAAGTGTCCATTACTGATTCGATACTCTTTCTGATACATAAAGTTTTTTTTACTTTAGGTTGAATGATTGATTGGATGTTGTTGTACGTCCCATTAAAGAATTTTTCACTCATATAGAAACTGTTATCTGTATATATAGGTATTCAAGTTTATATCAGTTAAACACTACTTAAATATGCCACATTACTCTTTTCCTGAAGGTGATTATAACTGGTTTGACGTTACTGTTTATACATTTTTGAAATAAGGACGACTGATGAAGGCCGGTAACACGGTCGAAATAATTCAAATAGTGTTTGAAAGATTTTTATTATACATTTTTATATACTTTATTGGTGTTTACTGGCTTACATTTCCTGTGGATACTTGTACATTGTTGTTTTCGCTGTAGATGTTCATTACTACTGACACATTGTACCATAATTTGTAGCTATTCAACCTGTACTTTATAGGTAGGCGATTAATACTGGTTTGACACTGCTATTATTTTCAGCTTTAATGGCTTTGACAATCTCTCTGATACATTAACCTTGTTTTATTTTACTTCACAGTTGTTTATTACTGATTTAACACTCTTGCTGATATGCACATGTTTTTACTGGGTGTTCCTTACTAGTTTGACTTTATTGCTGATATCTTGTTTCTTAGCGTGAAGGTCTTCATTCTTCATAGGTGCAAGTTCATTTCTGGTTTGACACTACTGCTGACAAGATGTTCTTTACTTAATATGTCTTCCTGATACATTCAGTTGATCTGTACTTTGAAAGTGTTCATAACTATTTTGACACTACCACTAATACGTTGTTGTAAAGTCTTGAGGCATTTATTACTATGCTGACAATACCACTGATACCTGATACTTTGTTGGTTACTCACGTATTTTTTCACTTCTGGTGATGTATTATTGTTTACTTTGCAGGTGTTCATTATTGGTTTGACACTACTGTCGATATGTCCTGTGATCGACTTTTCCCTGTGTTCCTTCTATATAATGGCGGAGTCTTGAATGCGTTTGGATGGGCTTTCAAGGCAGATCTCACATCACCAAGATACGAACATCCCTCGCAATTATCATTTGGGGTAAGCAAGCTTGTTATTACATGTCCTCATTTCTGGAGAAGTGTTTAAAATGCTTAATTTTTTTATATAAGCACCCAACTTCTTCTGTGTACTTTTATCAGCACTTAAGTGATAATTATGTTTTTGTCTAATGATTAAAGTGAAGATATTTTTATACATGATTGTTCTAAAGCTTTTTTTGCTTTCATTAGTTCTATCAGAGCTTTAAAACTTGAAATAAGGAAAGTTCTGTTTGTATTAAAACTAACTTTAATGCGCATTATCTGTTTTAGAGAGTTAACACTATTGAATTATAGGTATTGTATTAAATCCATCTAAAATTACTCTCCATTATTTACATGTACGAAGAAAACAAATAGTTAAATTTATGTTTTTGTGCTTGTGTGTTTTGTTTTTTTTCTGTAGAAATTTATTTTAGAAAAGTATATTTTTTTTAATTTGTTGTATATTTTTCCAGGCATTCATGAGAGTGGTGCCCAATTGTCTACGTGACGCAGGAACCCTTTCAACACTACACATTTACCTTAATGGAAATCCACAGACAGATTTGTTATGCAATTAAAAGCGTTTTATACCACAATAAATAAAATTGATTTTTTAATCCATTGTCTTATATATCTTTTGAATAAAAAATAAGTTTATTTTTATTTTTATAAGGAATTTTAGGTGTGTGTTTTTTTTGTTTTTTTTTTATTTTTATTTATCTTTTTTTTTTAACCCACCTGTCCACTACGTATTTATATTCAGAATTTAAAAAATCCACTAATTAACAATTTTCAATTGCTAATGAGTACATTGTTGGCAGCTGAAAATTGTTAATTAGTGAAAAACAATATGAATACATCTAATATACTGTACATCACAAAATTATCGCGAAATCTTTATTTCGCGAGATAGACTTTTACCCTTATAAGCAAGCAGAAATTTTCACGAATTATGCTACTGCTTGAAGACTGAAATAGTATTTTATTAAGAATGTAAAATATAAGAGAGGTGGCTTTTTGGTACTTTTATAAAAAGTCCCATAAAAAAAAAATCATCGTTTCTGAGCACGTAATCATCGAAATGGATTGTTAACAATTTACACATTGTTTAATTGTTAAATTATTGCCCGAACTTATAGTTGATGCCTTCGTGTGGTTTAATCAAGAAAGAGACTATTTTTCAGAAAGATCATTTTTTTCTGAGAGAAATTCTTTAATACCATTTCTCTTATTCAGACCTTGTTTACACAAGGAAATTAAAAAAATATATAAACAGTAGCATTATCCAGCAAGGCTGAGGCCAACATATAGAACAATGTAGCTAACTTTAGAATGAATAACAATTTTTACTGGTGGATTTTGATTATTAGATTGTTGTTTAAGTCTTGCCTATGTCTGCTGATCCAATGTTATAAGTCCCCTGGCGGTAAAACTGGAGGTGACTACAGGTTTCCCCTGTCTGTAGACTTTCTGTCTGCCTGTCTCTCTGTCTGTCTGTCTGTCTCTCAGCCTGTACCATTTGGTTTTTTAAACTTTTCCCCAACATGATTTTGCACAGATTTCGAGCTAATTTTTGTCATGAGAGTGCATCATTATGAGTTGAAGATCAAGAATGCATATCGTTTGTTTCATTTAGGTTTTATATCTTTCAGTTGATTCGATACTGAAGTGGATACTCTACGTATGAACAATTTCTAAAACGATGTAAGTTATTGAAAAACTAGTTGATGAGACAAGAATATAAACGGCATCCTTTAAAGTCTTAAAGAATTATTGTTTAACACTTCGTTTTATCTATAAATAGTTATTTCATTATTGGAAAATGAGTTCGATGGCCGGTACCAAGATAGCCCAGTTTGTATAGTATTGTCCTTTCTGACATACTTCATATTATTCTAAATGAAATCTGCAACATGTCTACAAGAAAAATTAGGTTGCAGATTTTATTCAGTAAAATGAAATATATATATTAGAAAGTGTAGTATACATACATATACTATGTACATGTACATGTCTAGAGATTCAGAAGGCCCAGCCTCAAAACCCAACCTGGTTCATGCCCCATGGCGTTTTCTACTCCCCGTTACATTTGGTGCCGTGACCAGGATTCTGGTACTGACAGGTGAAAGATCTGCCAGGGAGATCATTGGTTGGTGTCTTCCAGGGACGTACACTTTTTTTAAAAGAAGGAATGTCGATGATTACATGCCCTGTGACCAGGTAGCTCATTTGTCAGGGGAAATTAGTGAATAAGGCTAGAATTTCTTTTGTAAGATATACTGTTTTTGCTAAATGAATATTTTGTTAAATAAATTGATTTTGAATTTTATACATTCATGGGTTTTTATTTTGACTAATATCAGCAATCAAAATCATAATTATCATTAAAGTATATAATGATCGAAGTTCGAGTCAGCACGAGTTACCTGTAATTTCTTCTAAATTATGAATAAATAACATTAGCGTCTAATAAAGTATCAAAGGAAGGGGATTTGCAGTACATGAGGGAGACTTAATATGTCTAAACGTTTGTAAAATATACGATAGAAAGGGCTGCTGTATGTTGCAGAACAATTAGCATGAGGGGAGCTTAATTTCCGGGTAAGTTAAATTTGATATAAATTTGTTGTATACATTCCCGGAAAAATGTTTTTGCAGAAGTTAATCAAAAACAGTATGTGACAAATTCAAACTAAATTTTAATCATCAAATTGCATCGAGAAATAATAAAAGCAATAAACAACGTTTGTGAAATTTTTTAAACCAATTTTATTTAGTATCTCTAGGATCGATAGAAGAATACTAAAATGCCCTTTATGGATTATTCATGCTGTTACTCCTAGGAAATTTTACTAAAAACAGATGATGGAGAATCATCAAAAGGAAAGGAATTAACAAAATACTATACTTTAATATGAAAACACCATGCAGTAATAAAAAGATCTATTTAACCAGCGGTCTTCCAATCCACTAATGACATTATAGAGGCGTTTTGTGAAAAGACTATGTAGAAGAATTTTGATAATTTCCAAATATTTTGTATATAACTTTTTTAAAAAAATCGTAAAATTAGAAATAATCAAATTAATTGCACATCACTGTGTGCATTTTATTCCTGGCATCAACTTTATAACCAAATGAAATCCTTTTGAAATTACGAACAAAATAGTAAATACTGCATTTGTAATCTGTATGCTTCCAAAGTAAACATTTACAGAAATGAATTTTACACCTCAAATCCCTTTGTTCTTGTTCCAACAATATTGGATATGACCCATACTTTGATAAGAGGTACCGTTTTGAACTCTGTAGTATTTTCATTCCATTGTATTTGTATTTCACTATATCAATAATTAACATTAATTTATTAACACCCCCCCCCCCCCCCCCCCAAAAAAAAAAAAACCCTCACTCACTTCACTACTGTCTACTTCAGAAAGTGTAGACAGAGGCTATAACGAGATACAAAGCCCATTACATACATGTACTTCCTACTGATCTTTGATCTGGAATTATTAAAAAACTCCCATTTGACAAACCTGGTTCTTCGATTCTATTTCGATTCCATTGCTGATCTGTAATTTCCAGTTTCCATTGAGTGGAATGCTAGTAAAACGACCTCATTCAATAATCGAAGCTTTTTACCCTGTGCATAAAGCATATATAGTTAAACCTAAAAAATTCAATAAGATTAGCAGCAGTGTTCAACCCCGGAAACTACTCCACCCATTTCGAGAGAAACTAATATAACTGATGGTAAAATGCATGCATGTATCGACGAAGAAAGAAAGCAACTATTAAAACAAAACAATCAAAATTTATTTAAATATCGTTTTAAGTTATCTAAAATTAAGATTTTTAAAGGAATAGTAATCATGCAAATGGTATTTTTATTTCACTCCATATAGAACAATACCGGTATAAATGGCAAATCACAATTGTATTTGAAGTTCCTTGGAAAAACACTTCTTTCCTCAAATATCTCGCTCACGTAAAAACGTCACCGAGTCTTTACACGTTTACAAAACAGGATTTCTGATTGTTACAAGTTTGACATCATTCTTAATTTTTTTTTTAAATTTTGGCATGGTCATATTCGTTGTCTCCTATTTTATCTAATGTTTGGCATATTTTTGTTATTTATTTGAACTCATGGTCTTCTAAAGAGGCCGCTAAATCTAGAGAAGGTAGTTGCTTTGTAAAGCCGTCCTTTCCTGTCAGGAAATAAGTCGGCACTGTTCCTATGCCCTAGAATAAAAAGAAATAGATATTTTGGAAGCTTTTCATCAGATTGTAAGACTACTCTCTTCTGATCTAAGTAATTTATTTTTTTTTCTCTACAGATTGAGAAATTTCAAGGAGACATAAGGAACCTTCATTGTAATTTCACCACGGTAAGTTAGATGAAATCCCCCAAGTTTCTCCAAGATATTCCGACACGGTTGACTTACATGGATACGAAGAGCTGTAAAATCAAATAAAATCACTATTTTTTAATCTACGTATTTATACCATGAGTTGAAGATTGTCATAAGTTATAGTCTTCGAGAAATGGTAACTGTCTGAATTTCTGAATGTAAGTATACATATAGTGCTAGTGATAAAATCATACCTAATCCAGAGGACTCCATTCTTGCGGCATGGTTTACTGTGTCCCCAAACAAACAATACCTCGGCATCTTAAGACCAACCACTCCTGCACACACAGGACCTGGTAAAGATAGATGTAATATTTCAAGTCTGTGTTGTAATCGAAGTGTTTGAAAATCGGACGTGCTTTACTATATATGTTCGTACTAAATGGCGTTACTAGGTACACTTGTGAAGGCTGTATGGAACTTATTAATTAATAAGAACTTATCTCATTTTTTTAGGTAATGCATCTCATCAATGTGTCTCTATATTCATATCGACGTGTATCCTTAGTCCTGTTTTCGCAGCTATCTATCCCTACGTTATCCAAAATAAGCCCAATCTTAACCATTTATCGTGATTGGTACCAGTATGTATCAATTACCGATGTGTATCACTATTTATGTGTCTTTATCTCTGTATTCTTACCGCCATATCATTACAACTATTTATCAGTATCCTATCGCTTATATCCGTTATCCTTGCCATGTAAACGAGTCTCTTTGTCCTTAACGCTGCGTTTCCCTGTCTTTACACTATTTGTCCAGATCCTATCCCTTTTTTCCTGTATATTTGTCGTGTTAATATCTTTCTATATTCTTACCACTGCAAGCATACATGTATTCCTTTCATTACAACTATCTGTCTAGGTATCCTATCCCATTGGTTCTTTACTAGTATCCTTGCCATGTTAATATGTGTCTTTATCCTTGCCGCTATCGGATACCGCTATCTGTCATCCTAACCCTTAGGTCTATCATACTTGCCATGTTAATGAATCACTATATGTCCTTACCGCTGTGTATCCCAATCCTTAGCTGTAGTTGTCTTCCTGGACGATGACGTATTTCAAACGTTGTCACACAACTCAGAAGGTTAAGGGCCATAGTGGCTATCTCACTGGCGTGACGTAAGCCGTTCTTAACAGGAAGTCCACTTGCCACCATATACGCGTCACCAATGGTTTCTACCTTAATTGAAACTCAATATATTTGAACCAACAGTTTATTTAAATTCAACTCATTTTAAAGAAAAGTGCCTTCGAATAAATTTGTAAAATCATACCTTGTATACGTCAAAATGTTCAATTATGTTGTCAAAACAGGTATATAAGTCGTTTAAGAAATTAACAATCTGAAAAGAAAGGCAAGACTTGCAGTTTGACTCGAACTGAAAATTGTAAACATTATAGCCCGAAAATATATCAACAGTGCAAATTCTTATGGAAATCTTTCAAAACATATGAAATCAATAAATTTTAACAAATATACCAGATAGGTACCTCTATTGCAGTACTCTCCGATGCCAGCTTTGTAAACTGAACTATATCACTAAAGAAGATGGAGACACACTCGACACTCTCAGGATGAATTGGTTTTCCGTATTTTAAATCATGAGCTATACTTCTGTAATCAGAGTGTAAAATTTCTTGGCAATGATTATATAAATGTAACTTATTCTTATTCAGAAAGAAAAAGGTAGAACAAACATATTCCTACGATGGAAGCATGCGATGCAGGAGTTCATCTGTCTTTTTCTGTTCTTCCTCTAACTGGCGCGTGCGCTCTCCCACCAACTCTTCTAAATGATCAGCATACTTCTCCATCATATGCATCATCTGGTCTACTAAATTGGTTTTTCTAAAAATGAAAAAGGGGAAAAATTCTCTGTTTTTCGTAAATTTGGAAAAAAAATAAATCTTTGAAGTTTGTACAAAAGATTTTAACTAACACTTACCTTCCATTATTTGTTTGTTTTAAAACAGATAAAATTGTTGTAAAGTTCGGGCGAAACATTGGAATTTCTTCCCAACACATTCTCATTAATTCCACTATTTTCCGATCAGCTGCATTGACTGGAACTTTAGGTCTAAAAGGGGGTGATTCTATCATCCGAACCCTCTGTACAATTTCTGCAATAAAATAATATCTACTTTTGAAACAAACATTATAACTGGTTTCAAACCTTTCAAATAATGAACTGGACGTTATAATGGTTAATTGCAATGATCGCTTCCTCTTCAGAGACATTATTTCACTTGACAGATTGATATAAGCCCACCATGAGGTTCCAGTGTTTCGTTCTCATATGGCACACAACGCAAGATAATTTCTTGTAGAATAATGGCAAACGCAAAGACATCGCCTTTTTGCGTTCCTTTAGGTGGTATGGACACCTGACGGAGTAGCTCAGGGGCAACCCAAAGTAATTCTGAAGAACAATATAGAATCAAGGTAAAAGTTTGAATAATGAAGACGCGCATGATAACTGTATCATGAAAAGAAATCGTTTAGTAGAAGACACTATTAAAAGACTTGTGTCACAATAAGTAAGGAAAAGTTGTCAAATGATAATAGTTCAAAGTAGAATCTTACTAAAATTTTCTGAATTTTTTGCATTATCACATGTTTTTGCGCCATCACAGAAGTTTGGCATAGGCAAATCTCCTACTTTACACATCCATCGAGAGTCAACATAGACATTGCTCGACCGCAGTTTACCATGGGACTCTAGGACTGAATCATGAATGTACGCCATGCCCTGTAAAATCACACGGGTGAAGAGGTATGATTTTGAAATCACAATCTTCAAATTGGTCAGGTTGAGGATTCATTATCGTATCATAAAATTGTCTTATATTTAGAAAAGAAGCAAAATTTGGTAATGTATCATTCTTTATTTCCAAAAAGAAATATGTTCATTGCAATGTGACACATACATACATCTAAAAACCATGATTGCTTTGGGCAAATTCACTTCATGTGAGTCGATCCTTTTTGGCACACATTTTATATAAATACATCAAAAACAAGAACTTGTATGAATAAAAGATTGCCAACTGAGTATAATTCATCACGAAATGTTGCTTAAGAAAAGTTGTCTAGACTTGTTCTTGCAAGATAAATGACCAAAACATATTTTCTTTGGTTTTAACTTGTATAGTCAAGTTCATCTTTTTAAGGTTAAGGCGCGTTTATTTAAAAAAAACCAACACTTTCTAAAAATAAAACAGAGTTTGTAAAGTATTGAAATACCTTCGCAATGTCTGAAGCAAAGGAAAGTTTGAATATCCAATCCAGTTTTATGTTGGTATTAGACAGAACATCTAATAAGCTCCCCTTGTTATAGTAGGTACTAACAATATAAATATTCATAGGATCCACGCAAGCACCAGTCAAAGTATATACATTGTTGTGTTTTAAGCCACGGATCTGAAATTTATCAAAAGTATTGCAAAAATTTTAAAATTTTCAAAATTCTAATCAATCGATTTACCGGCTGATTATTTTTTTTTTCGCCAAATGCGAACTTCAAGCTGAAGAAAATCAAAAGATTGTACAATTACGTCTTTCAGATTCTTAATGCAAAATAATTGTCTTATCTAATGAAGATCGCTTCTTTGTAACTGAAAACTTGTGAAATATCTTCAATGAAACAACCTACAGAAATCAAATTTCAAATTAATTTTTTCAAAGATACCTGGTTAATTTCTTGGATAACAGACGTTGTAATGGCAACAAATGCTTTGTTGACGAATTTAATGGCTACAATGGAACCTTGGTAGTTAGCGGTTTTAGTGAATATCTGGAGGGTTGTAGACATTTCCGTTTTTCCGCTTATTGATCGGGATCGGCTTCTTGTATCGTTCAGAAAAGAGGACTGAAATAAATTCACGAAGATTGAACTGAACAAGGGAACATTATACAAAACATATGAAACACATGATATAAAACCCGAGTGCTGTTTTTTTTAATGTTACCAAACAGAGTCTTTGTATATTACCTTGCTACACATGCTATGAAATGCTTTGCCAGAACTGGTATCTAGATCACAAAATGATATCTTCCATTGCATATTTTCCATTTCCTCTTTCAGTAATCTCTTTCTAGAACATATAAAGGCGAAATATTAATAAAGGGTATCCATTTTACTGAGATGTCTTTGAGAAAACCTACGAATATGTTCAGTATTATGGAAATGAATGCATGTGTAGTAAAAAAGACATGGCAAAAGCAAAGAACTTATGACTTGAACCTTTAAATTACAATTAAGATAAAAATTCTTCATTCATGTGATTGTGAAATTACTTGCGCATATGGAAGAAAATGACAACAAATGTTACAAAGAGCAGCGCGACAAGGGCAGCCATGGCGGACACGGAGACGATGAGGTCTGCAATAGATAGCATAAGAGAATCTAAATTCGAGCATTATTCAAAGGGAAAATCCCTTTTTTTTCAACATAAAAATGCCACTGAAGTATATGTTTGAGAGAGAGAGCGATAGAGATTACTTACATGTGTTAGATGGAGTTTTTACACAGAATTCTCCATCCCACCCACAAACTGGTCTTCCAAGAGGCTGAATTGTAGTTCTCCCGGGCCAGTGAATGGTTTTGTTTGTTAAGAATCTTGTTGTTGTGCTATAAAAGATTTGTCATTTTAAAAAACATGTTAGTTTCTGCATTATGTGACAAGTTGTTGTGATATGTTAAAATTATTGTACGATTATATTCATTTCGAACATTCCAAATAGTATTTTATTTTTAATGCATCAAAATTATTCAAAGAAAAAGTATGTTACAAACTATGATTATAATAATTTCATTCTAAAAATTTTAAGTATCATTATGTACAGTAAATAGTCATAGAATAAAGAGATAACGGACATTAATCAAGTTAAAAAGTTCATTGAAATATACAAAAGAGGAGCAGAGCAAACACGGACTTAAAAATTAATCAGAAGTTGGATCAGGTGCAATGAAGAGGAAGGATTTCCTGTCGACCGTCATACCCGCCATTTGTTCTTTATCATGATCGAGTAAATTTATAACATTAAGCAATTTTGCAAATATTACCTGTCAAATGATGCAATTTCAGTAAAGTCTTCATGGTAGATATTAAACAGAGAAAAGGTTGTTTTTCTCGTACCAGTCTCATCGGTTGTAAAGCTTCCAAATGGTGCTGGAAATTTAAAGGGAACCATTTTATCTATGTCTTTCCTTAACTCAATTTTAGATGAATACCTTGATCAAAATATTAGCAAACATTAATCATATATAATATAATTTATAATATATATAAACATATCATTTCTCTTTTCCCTCTCGATCTCTTTGTATGTTGATAAGAATATCATTTTCCATGCTCGTACATGAGTTAGAAAATTATATTTTAAAGCCAAAGTAAATTATAAGCTGGCTCCTTCAACAATATGAAATTCAATATAGTAATATACTTAGGATATAACCGTCATAATTTTTAATTAAAGAAACATACTTGTTAAGGTCACATTTTGCATATTTTGTACTATAATCGAGGCGTTTTTCGAAGTATATCCCTCCACCAAAGCCTGATCCAAAGCCTTGGCATACAAATATAAAGCGTCCGATAAAAGATGAAGCCCGACTCCA
Organism: Saccostrea glomerata; assembly: GCA_003671525.1. Classification (NCBI taxonomy): domain Eukaryota; kingdom Metazoa; phylum Mollusca; class Bivalvia; order Ostreida; family Ostreidae; genus Saccostrea; species Saccostrea glomerata. The sequence goes on along the minus strand of PRKT01000015.1, from coordinate 2,133,554 downwards.
TTCTGTTAATGATATGATAAATACAAATTTCTGACAGTAGAAAATACTGCATGAGGAGACTGCTAATATGCTAGATGTATATATGATAAATCTCATGTCTTAATTGTCTAGCCAGTACTAATGTACTGTAACAAGCAAGCGAAAACCAAAAAGGAATCGGAGTCAAATAATGTTTTATGTACAATTAATTTTTTTTTAATTCAGACATTTTGTGCAAAGCATAACAAAACAAAATATTTTTTTTAATTAAGTACGCTTCAAAGTAGACAATAAAAGGAGTCAGAATCACCTGCCCTGAAAAGTATGCATAACAAAAAATGTAAGCTTGAGCCAGGCTTTAAAATATATTAAAATCACTAATAAAGTTTTATTAAGTTTTATCGCTACAAGTAGCGGTCAAATTGATATTTTTATTCTATAAATAAAAAAGAGGAAGACACACATTCAAATTAAGGAATTAAGCTATAAAAACTGTCTAAAACTGAAGACACCAAAGGTTATCAAGGCAAATACTAGTATATGTTATGTCAGTGATAAACTCAAATATGCTTATCAACTTTGTTCATCATAAGTGCATCTGAACGTCTAATAGCATGCAACATAACAAGGTATGAAAATTTAAACAATATAGATACAGTATTACAAATATTTATAAAAGTGCATCCATAATTCAGTGTAACATGCTTTGAATATCTAACAATTGTGCATGTGCTATAAAATAGTTGTTAGTACACTGGTTAGCCATACACTGCCACTTACTAGATCTGAGATATTTGTCTACAGAAACAGGAAACCATCAAAATAAAATCTTACAATACGAAAATGACTCATAGTATATAAAAAATAAGAACAATCTTTCTTTTGAAAGTAAAAAAAATAGTCAATTGAATGCATCAATTGACATGGACATCATCAGGCTTACCTTATATTCCTACCATTGCAACAACATTTGAAGGTAGATATATATATATATATATATATATAATTTCAAAACAAAATGAAGAATCGGTACAGTTTTTGGTATATTTAAAAGTAAAAATCCAAAAATATCACAAAACATTTACTGCAAGCGCTTTCGCCATGTTCGGCTCTTCAGGCAGTTATACAAATGTCAGGTAGGTTACCTGGTAACGTCAAAAGCATAAAGTTCATTGTGACGTCATAAAAGATGTAGGTAGCGTTAAGTTGGCGTAATTGTTAATGTACAAATCTTGCACTAACTTTCACACATTATACAAATGAAATTTCAAAATATAAAATATACAATATCATTTGCGATTAAGTTTGGGTTTAAAGAGGTTGATAAAATAGTTTTCTTTTGCCAAACGTAAATTTTCGTTTTCATTTGGAAGTTTATAAAAAGGGAAAATCTTAAATATTCCTTTGCCACATTTTGCGAAATGTTCACAACACGGTGTATTACGCACACTAGGGTCTTTAATTTGTTGCTTGTGCACACGAACCCTGGCATTTAATTTTCCCGTTTGTCCAATATAATATTC